>QXTE01000086.1:0-31189 GCA_003942145.1 Platysternon megacephalum | reverse complement strand
CAGAAGGAATCTTCTCACCTGAGCAGCAGGAGCCACGTGGGCAGAGATTGGCTCAAATCGCGAAGTTCTTGAGGTCAGCAGGTGACAGGAAGGTTGAGGAGGAGGAGGGGGGTCACAGAAAACCCCAGTGGAGGCAGGAGGTGGGCAGCAGGTGGGGGGGGGGGAAGTGCAAAGGAAGCCCTGATCAGTGGTAGTGGATCAGCCCTGCAAAGGGGCCAGAGGAAGCCCCATTTGGGGACAGGAAAGCAGCTCCATGAAAAAGATGAGACCATCTCAGGGGAGTAACCTGCTGTGAAGGAGCAGAGCAGTATCCTCAATGGAGGAGGGGCCCTAGATCAAGCCCAACCAGGGGCTGCAGACCCCTATCAGAAAGGGTCTGGTAAAAGACTCTGATTAGGCAGGAAAGCCACCAGGAGGGGGTGGAAAAACTCCTCAGCCAAGGGCTACAATAGGACCATCAGGTAAGGCACCTGGGAGGCAGGAGCCGCAGCCTCTTCCTAGGTAGTATTTTAATGCCTTTCTCCTTGACTCCCTTTTTTTCCTCTTAAATCTTCCTTTTTATTTATATCCCACCAGTTGTGTGCGTGTGGCTGGGCTGGTGGCCCAGTGCTGGGGAGGGGCAAAATCTAGCCAGAAGGGTTTTGAGTATTCAAGATTCAGCTCAGCTTGCTCACACTGTCCCTTTGCATGCAGTACAGAGGGGGGAAATGAGGAGCAGGAGCAGAACACTCTTTCTCACTGCCTCCCTGGGAGGGGTCCCTCCCACTCCAGGTGCAGCCTCTCACCAGTGGGTCTGCAGCTTCTGACACATAGTCGAGTACTGATCCTGCAAGATCTAACAAAATAACCAGTTCTTCAACCTATGTTAATATCCCTGTTGTTCCCCTACGACTCACTTGTTAATGGCATTTGTACAATTTCCTGTAGAGACCACATGAAGGTCAAGGGGAGCTTTATGAAAAAGGCTGACGCACTCTCATGCTTCTAAAAGCTGGAACTGAACTAACACATTGCTCACCTCTGCTGTCACTGAATGGAGAAACTCCCAGCCGCGTGAGCCAAAGAGAACAAGGCTTCTTACTAATATGCACCCTTCTGACATCTCTCTTCCTATCTTTGGGTGACCAACAATTCCCATCAGCGATTTTCTCTCTTTTTTTCAGTCTTTCCCCCATAAAGCTTTTCCCAAAGGTTATTATTCACTGCATGTGGAAATGCCGGGTAGAACTTTGTCAATCTCTTTTAGCTGCAGGACTTGGTTAACCTAGATGCTTTATCGTTAATAATAATAATAATTAATAATAGTTTGTGTTGTACAAGTGTCTAAAGGCTCCAGTCAGGATTGAAACTGCATTGTGCTAGGTACTGTACAAACACATAGGAAGACCGTTCCTATCCCAAACAGCCAAGATGTGGAAAGTGTGTGTGACAGACAAGAGGAGGGAAGCGGGCATAGAGGATACATGGTTANCTTAGATCAGAAGAAGCCTCAGACAATACACCCATGAGAGTTATAATTATACCTATTTACCCCGGAGGTCAACGGAGACACATTCAGTTGGAGGTCAGACAGGAGTGATTGGCAGAGTCAGAAATAAAGCCTAATGGTTGGGACTACTCATGCCGATACTACCCTCTATTTCATGAACCTGTCTGGACACATACCATTCGTGGCTGCCAGATACCTCACTAACCTGAGAGTAACTCTTAGGGAGGCTCACTCTAGATATTTTTTTATTTTGTTGTGATAATTTGTGAAACATCTTCTCGTATACGTGTGAGCAATGATCAGCCACACTTTAACTCTCTTTATTTGAAGGTGTTGTCTCAGTGGTGGGTATTTACACTGAAGCAGACATACATTGTCTTGTAAGAACATTTTTCCAGTTTGAATTCTATATTGAGTTTTCCCCACTTCAGTACACATAAACAAGTTCCAAATATATACACTTGCAATTCCTTCACACCACTTGTCAGCTTAATCCATTCTCCTGTCTCCAATAGTGAGGAGTAACAGCAGCATCAGCATAAAGGAGAAGACCACTGAATTGGCCCTTTCTGGACTAACCTGAACAAGTTCCTTCCTAATCCAGCTAAGTGAAAAATGGCTAAGGGACTTCCTAAAGTTACTGAGAAGATGTAAATGTCCTAATTCTATTTCCAGTTATTCGGAATTATGTTTCCCAATTGTATATGTTGCTCCTAAATTCCCCGATCAGCGTCGAATCGTGAATCCTCTAACCCCTGCAACTGAGTAATTGCACAAGATAATTATGTAAGAAAACCCTGATCCCTGATAAAAATCACAGCGAGTAATTGCAAGATTCAGTCCTAAATAAAAATGGATCCTACTGCAACATCTCTAGGGCTAGAAAGAAATTGATTCAAAATGGACTTACCTAATTCACCAAGGAGATGAAGTCCAGAGAAGTGTTTAGAAGAGCGCTGAGTCTTGTGTGCTTTTAGTTATTAATGGTTCCCAATCCTGCTGGAAAGGTATAACAAGTGGGGTTCCGCAGGGGTCTGTTTTGGGACCGGCTCTGTTCAATTTCTTCATCAACGGCTTAGATATTGGCTTAGAAAGTACGCTTATTAAGTTTGCAGATGATACCAAACTGGGAGGGATTGCAACTGCTTTGGAGGATAGGGTCATGATTCAAAATGATCTGGACAAATTGGAGAAATGGTCTGAGGTAAACAGGATGAAGTTTAATAAAGACAAATGCAAAGTGCTCCACTTAGGAAGGAACAATCAGTTTCACACATACAGAATGGGAAGAGACTGTCTAGGAAGGAGTACGGCAGAAAGGGATCTAGGGGTTACAGTGGACCACAAACTAAATATGAGTCAACAGTGTGATGCTGTTGCAAAAAAAGCAAACATGATTCTGGGATGCATTAACAGGTGTGTTGTGAGCAAGACACGAGAAGTCATTCTTCCGCTCTACTCTGCGCTGGTTAGGCCTCAACTGGAATATTGTGTCCAGTTCTGGGCACTGCATTTCAAGAAAGATGTGGAGAAATTGGAGAGGGTCCAGAGAAGAGCAACAAGAATGATTAAAGGTCTAGAGAACATGACCTATGAAGGAAAGCTGAAAGAATTGGGTTTGTTTAGTTTGGAAAAGAGGAGACTGAGAGGGGACATGATAGCAGTTTTCAGGTATCTAAAAGGGTGTCATAAGGAGGAGTGAGAAAACTTGTTCATCTTAGCCTCTAAGGATAGAACAAGAAGCAATGGGCTTAAATTGCAGCCAGGGACTGTGACGGGTTGGATCACAGAAACCCCCTTGGGAGCTGCCAGCTGATGTGCAAAGGCAACTTCTGTTCCTGTTCTCCCTGCCAGGTCAGCGGTTTCAGCTCCCTGTCTTGGTGAAGCCAGACACACCCGTCTGCTNGGGGGGGTGGAGAGGCTTCTCCTTTAGCCAGCTGAAGACAAAATGGAGGGGTCTCACACGGGTTTAAATAGACTGTCTCTTGTGGGTGGAGACCCCCTCCTCACCCTCTGTAGAATCCAGTCACAAAATGGAGATTCGGAATCACATGGGCAGGTCACATGCCCATGCATGACTCAGGACTGCAGGTAGCAGCCATTACCCACATGGTATCTTGCATGTCTCCAGAAAGACTTCTTATGTGGATTGGAGCATTCCAAGATGCATTGTTCCCCGATCGGGTACTTGACCTAGTGAATTCCTTCCTAAAGAGGCTGACCAAATGCCTCACAAACCTTACCTAGAGATCAAGCAAGTATACAATCCATATTCTTAACCTCAAGTACAAAATGATATATGTGTACAAAAGGGATGAATAGATATAGTAGACCATAACCTTTACCGAGACATGTATCTGGCACAGGCAGCTCAAAACATATTCCAGTTATGTCATATTCCCACAAAGCCTTATGGGAGGTACCGTCACAGGGACGTTTAGATTGGACATTAGGAAAAAGTTCCTAACTGTCAGGGTGGTTAAACACTGGAATAAATTGCCTAGGGAGGTTGTGGAATCTCCATCTCTGGAGATATGTAAGAGTAGGTTAGATAAATGTCTATCAGGGATGGTCTAGACAGTATTTGGTCCTGCCATGAGGGCAGGGGACTGGACTCGATGACCTCTCGAGGTCCCTTCCAGTCCTAGAATCTATGAATCTATGAATCTATACCATTAGTGCCCTACACAACTTCCAAATCATCTCAAGTAGTTTTGTTCCCCCGTTGAACATGTGAAAATCACCTGTACCTGACTGTCATTCAACTAAGTCATCAATGGTTGGATAATTTTTTTAAAGGTTTACAGCAGACGTGAATTTTGAGAAAATATTTGGAAACTCTTCCAATTGTGTATGTTCATTTGATTATGTTTCTCATGTGCCTGTCTTTTTAGATTGATTATTCTTTGGGCCAAAACTCTGTTTTTGGAAAGAGATTAGCATATTTTGGATGCAACCGTAATCTAAATAATAATAATAATAATCATTAGGGCTGTCAATTAATTGCAGTTAACTCATGCGATTAACTCAAAAAAATTAATCGTGATTAATCACACTTAAAAGAATAGAATACCCACTGAAATTTATTAAATATTTGTGAATGTTTTTCTACATTTTCAATATTGGTTTCAATTACAACACAGACTACAAAGTGCACAGTGCTCACTTTATACTATTATTTTTTATTACAAATATATGCACTGTAAAAATGATATACAAAAGAAATAGTATTTTTCAATTCACCTCATACAAGTACTGAAGTGCAATCTCTTTATCATGAAAGTGTAACTTAGAAATGCAGGGGTTTTTGGGTTATGTAACTGCACTCAAAAACAAAACAGTGTAAAACTTTAGAGCCTACAAGTCCACTCAGTCCTACTTCTTATTCTGCCAATTGCTAAGACAAACAAGTTTGTTTACATTGACAGGAGATACTGCTGCCTGCTTCTTATTTACAATGTCACCTGAAAGTGAGAACAGGCGTTTGCATGGCACTTTTGTAGCTGGCGTTGCAAGGTATTTACATGCCAGATATGCTAAACATTCGTATGCCCCTTGCATGCTTCGGCCACCATTCCAGAGGACATGCTTCCATTCTGATGATGCTTGTTAAAATAATAATGCATCAATTAAATTTGTGACTGTACTCCTGGGGGGGGAGAATTGTATGTCTCCTGCTCTGTTTTACCAGCATTCTGCATATATTTCATATTATAGCAGTTTCGGATGATGACCCAGCACATGTTCGTTTTAACAACACTTTCACAGCAGATTTGACAAAATGCAAAGAAGGTACCAATGTGAGATTTCTAAAAATAGCTACAGCACTCAACCCAAGGTTTAAGAATCTGAAGTGCCGTCCAAAATTTGAGAGGGACGAGGTGTGGAGCATGGTTTTAGAAGTCTTAAAAGAGCAACACGTTGATGCGGAAACTATAGAACCCAAACCACCAAAAAAGAAAATGAACCTTCTGCTGTTGACATCTGACTCAGACGATGAAAATGAACATGCATCAGTCCCCACTGCTTTGGATTGTTATTGAGCAGAACCTGTCATCAGGATGGACGCGTCTCCTCTGGAATGGTGGTTGAAGCATGAAGGGACATATGAATCTTTAGCGCATCTGGCACGTAAATATCTTGCAACGCCAGCTACAACAGTGCCATGCGAATGCCTGTTCTCACTTTCAGGTGACATTGTAAACGGGAAGAAGGCAGCATTATTATCTCCTGCAAATTGTAACCAACCTTGTTTATCTGAGTGATTGGCTGACCAAGTGGACTTGTAGGCTCTAAAGGACTGAGTGGACTTGTAGGCTCTAAAGGACTGAGTGGACTTGTAGGCTCTAAAGTTTTACATTGATTTATTTTTGAATGCAGGTTTTTTTGTACATAATTATACATTTGTAAGTTCAACTTTCATGATAAAGAGATTGCACTTACAGTACTTGTATGAGGTGAATTGAAAAATACATTTTTTTTTGTTTTTTATAGTGCAAATATTTGTAATAAAAAATAAATATAAAGTGAGCACTGTACACTTTGTATTCTGTGTTGTAATTGAAATTAATATATTTGAAAATGTAGTAAACATCTAAAAATATTTAAAATAAATGTTGTTGTTTAACAGCGCGATTAACCGCGATTAATTTTTTTAATTGCGTGATTAATTGTGATTAATTTTTTAAATCGCGACTGCCCTAATAATAATTAATAATAATAATAACCAGCAGTGTGTTTGACCTGCCATCAAGGCTAGGGTCCTATACACTGTGTCTCTTCAGTTGGTGAAGTTTTCAGAACTATCCAATTTAGTCATCTTAGTATTTATATTAATCTTTTCCCATGAGGAGTTAATTTTTCTAGTCAAGGTGAACAATACAAAATGACTTCTCTAGAAATGGGGAAAACAGGTGACAGGCCTAATTTTGCATTTATGCAGAACTATCATTGGCTTCAAAAGGCTGAGATAACATTTCAACAAAGTGTGGAACTCCCTTTGTGACCAGAAGAAGTCCACCATACCCAGCTGTTCTCCACTAAGAAATTCCGAGGAGGACCAGTGTATATGTGTGTTGGGGAGAGGGTTGTGAGCATACTGCACCCTGTTAAGAGATGTAGAACTGGGTGTACTTCCCTTGCTTTCAGAGGAGCTCAGGAAGGAATTCTCCCATCCTAAGGCAGAATGCCTCATGGTGATTGCTCAGGTTTGATGCAGCTGTGCACTTCCCATAACTGTGGACTATGGCTAACAGGCATGATCTGGCCCTAAATGAAACATAACAAAACATTTTTTGTGTACCTATATTTGCTGGAAGGCACAATCAAGGCAGTTTTAAATCTCCCCAAAAATGTACAGAAATACCCAGAAGCACAAGTTGCCAACAAATGTTTTATTTTCAGAACTGTTTTTTGGATTGTCTTGTCTTTTGCATTGCTGTGATAGTGTGTTGACTCAGACTATCCTTGCTGGAAGTAGCCACATGTTATCAGAAGCAGCGTGTTTTCTTCATGCCAGACAGGGGCTATGCAAACATCCAAGAAATTGAATGATGTGGTTAATAACTGAAGAACTACTGGCTGTTGTCAGGGGATTACACAGTGTGTGATCCAGAGTGTTTCTTCATATTTAGAATGTACAGAATAATACAAAAAGATGTAAAATAAAAAATAAATATAACAGTACATACACTTGTTTACACTACAGTGCAAATCCATGTAAATAATACTATATGTATATTACATACAGTATTTTAGAACATCCACCAGTTCATATTTGCAAAAACAACGAGGAGTCCTTGTGGCACCTTAGAGACTAACAAATGTATTTGGGCATAAGCTTTCGTGGGCTAGAACCCACTTCATCAGATGCATGGAGTGAAAGATACAGGAGCAGGTATAAATACATGAAAGGATGGGGGATGCTTTACCAAGTGTGAGGTCAGTCTATCAAGATAAATCAATTAACAGCAGGATACCAAGGGAGGAAAAATAACTTTTGAAGTGGTAAGAGAGTGGCCCATTACAGACAGTTGACAAAAAGGTGTGAATAACAGTAGGGAGAAATTAGTATTGGGGAAATTAAGTTTAGGTTTTGTAATGACCCAACCACTCCCAGTCTTTATTCAGGCCTAATCTGATGGTATCCAGTTTNAGGTTTGATGCAGCTGTGCACTTCCCATAACTGTGGACTATGGCTAACAGGCATGATCTGGCCCTAAATGAAACATAACAAAACATTTTTTGTGTACCTATATTTGCTGGAAGGCACAATCAAGGCAGTTTTAAATCTCCCCAAAAATGTACAGAAATACCCAGAAGCACAAGTTGCCAACAAATGTTTTATTTTCAGAACTGTTTTTTGGATTGTCTTGTCTTTTGCATTGCTGTGATAGTGTGTTGACTCAGACTATCCTTGCTGGAAGTAGCCACATGTTATCAGAAGCAGCGTGTTTTCTTCATGCCAGACAGGGGCTATGCAAACATCCAAGAAATTGAATGATGTGGTTAATAACTGAAGAACTACTGGCTGTTGTCAGGGGATTACACAGTGTGTGATCCATAGTGTTTCTTCATATTTAGAATGTACAGAATAATACAAAAAGATGTAAAATAAAAAATAAATATAACAGTACATACACTTGTTTACACTACAGTGCAAATCCATGTAAATAATACTATATGTATATTACATACAGTATTTTAGAACATCCACCAGTTCATATTTGCAAAAACAACGAGGAGTCCTTGTGGCACCTTAGAGACTAACAAATGTATTTGGGCATAAGCTTTCGTGGGCTAGAACCCACTTCATCAGATGCATGGAGTGAAAGATACAGGAGCAGGTATAAATACATGAAAGGATGGGGGATGCTTTACCAAGTGTGAGGTCAGTCTATCAAGATAAATCAATTAACAGCAGGATACCAAGGGAGGAAAAATAACTTTTGAAGTGGTAAGAGAGTGGCCCATTACAGACAGTTGACAAAAAGGTGTGAATAACAGTAGGGAGAAATTAGTATTGGGGAAATTAAGTTTAGGTTTTGTAATGACCCAACCACTCCCAGTCTTTATTCAGGCCTAATCTGATGGTATCCAGTTTGCAAATTAATTCCAGTTCTGCAGCTTCATGTTGGAGTCTGTTTTTGAAATCCAGGCCAATGGGAGCTTTGAGAACCACTGCTGTAGCAGGCAATAACCACATCATTATGGTTAAGAAATTGTGGTTTGGTGTCTGTGGTCCTATATTAGATTAAACTGATTATTACAGACATTAGATTTTTCTTTATTTTGAACTCATGGGATATGGTGGTCCTAAGCTGCTCCTGCAGAGGGAGAATTCTCCCATAGCCAGTTGTGGTTCCTTTATGTCCCCTATCTGCCACTAGAGTGGCATACAGGAGCTTCATGTTTTTGTAGAGTACTTCATAGGTGTTATGTGTTTGTGGGATGGCTGAGTGGAGAATGAAAATATGCGACTTTCTAGGCAAAGCTGTATTTTTTTTTGGAAGAAGGAAAGTCTGTGGGCAAAGAAATGAGACCACACGAGAGGCTCTGATTTTGTGGCCGGAAATGCTTTCTGAAAATTTAGGGTTGAATTCTGCAGCGTTTTATTATGCAATTTCCCATTAAAGCCAAGGGAAAAATTCTGGGCTCCTTACATTTCCTCCATCCCCATCATGAAATGAACTAGCTTGGCTATTTAAGTGCAGGGAATATGACCTTTTCCCAGGAGGGCTGGTCATCAGGGCTTACATACAAGAGGTAGCACTGGTTTAACTAATTGTACAATCCCATCCA
Source organism: Platysternon megacephalum (assembly GCA_003942145.1). Classification (NCBI taxonomy): domain Eukaryota; kingdom Metazoa; phylum Chordata; order Testudines; family Platysternidae; genus Platysternon; species Platysternon megacephalum. The sequence goes on along the minus strand of QXTE01000086.1, from coordinate 21,900 downwards.
ACCCCCTGGGTACATACTCAGGCAGCTGCCCTGACCATACTGTTATTTTTAGGAGCTAGCTCAAGCACAGCTAGCATGTGTACATCTACCCGAGCTGGGAATCACACCTCGCAGCTGCTGTGTAGATGTGCTCTGTGTGGGTAACTAACATCACGTTGGCACGTGTTCACATGACATCTGTGTGTGATGGTTTACACGACTGACCAGACTGAATAGACAACTTGTAATAACAAAGGTTAATTACTTTCTTAAGACCCTATGCATGATTAAAAGAATCCACTGAAAAAATGTAGGAATTTCCTATGATTCATCAAACCGTTTGCTCCCTTCCCACCTGCTCATCACTAGCCAACTTTTGTTTATTTTCAAAACCTTTTCAATGTGTGTACCTCTCCAAAAGCGATGATGTCTGCTTCACAAGGATGTATCAGACATTTGCTTGTAACAAGCAAGCTCATGAATACATTTATATAGTAGGAACATTTAAAATGATTACTAAAATGTAATTAATTACTATGGATGCAGAAAGATTTTATTAGTGTCAAGTCACACTCAGGGACGGCTCTAGGTTTTTTGCCGCCCCAAGCAAAAAAAATTTTGGCCGCTCCCCCTCCTCCCCCCGCCCCTTTATTTTTGGCTTTTACACATGTTTGCACTTTGCAATGTGGTTTTTTTGGTTTGTTTTTGACTGTTTAAAATTTAAAAAAAATGAAAACAGAGAATTTGTAGTTAGTGAAATAAAACAATTTCCTACTAGTATACTCATTTATTTTTAACAAAATCACAATTACAAACAATTTGGGTTCAATTATACACTGTAATGAAAAGCATTAGTGTCTTCCGGTGTGCCCAGTTTCTCATAAATTAAAAGAATTTATATGAACTGAATTTTTCTGGTTTTTATACTTGCGTAGACTGTTAATAATTCAGTGAATCTAAATTTTTTGCAATGGTACTTTCAATTGAAATTAATGCGAGTCCTGACAAACGATTTTGAGATTTTTTTGTCATTTCAGTTTTGAGAAACTGCACTCACCAGAAGCCACTGATACGGGTAATGTTAAAAGAATGCGTAATGCTATAGCAGTGTTTGGAGTGAAAAAATCATTTCTTGCTATAAATTCTAATACTTTTAGAGGAGAAGTTTTAGGATTTGTTAGCTCAGATAAAGCTATTAATTCATCATACGATTCTACTCCATCAATGTCAGCAGCGTTATCAGTACTGAGCGCTAAATGTAGCTCTTGGCAGTGCTTCATGAGGTCTTCTTTGGAAAACTGATTTTTAATATTTCCAATATGGTCAAAAAATTCAAAAGTTTCACAATGACCATGCAACTGATAAAATCTTTCTTCAATGGAAGTTATAGCTACATCCAAAATACAATAGATTGGTCTTCATCAGTTGATGAATAATCACTTTCAATGCATTGCTTAGAGCTTTCTCCCTGATTGTCAACTTTTTTAAAATACTTATTTGAAGTACGAGATAGTTTTTCTAATTCCTTTTGCCGTTTCTCTCTTTGTTGCCAGTAGGCAGCACTGGAAAGTCGTTTTCGTTTTTGTCCTGGCATTTTAGCCCTATAATAACTGGCACCGATGTGACACAAAAATTGGCGTGAATGGCGCTGATAGGGCAGCACAGTACACACAAGTAATCGTGATTCCTGATTTAATTAATCAATAACCGTTAACATTTACACATTTACGCACGTTCACCTTATGAGTGACCATGTCACGATGTGACATGATATTTTTCATGTCACGCTCCTATCGCACTACTGGAGGTTTTTTTGATCTTCATGTATTATTTTTTTTCCGTACATTGGTTGATTTTTCCGAAAAAAAAAGGATGGCCAGAATGCCGCCCCTGGAAATGTGCCGCCCCAAGCACGTGCTTGCTTTGCTGGTGCCTAGAGCCGGTCCTGGTCACACTGCCATGTCATGAAACTGAATGCATGAATGAAAAACAATTGCAAATGTTATTTAAAAGGGGGGGGGGCAGGAATGAAAAACATAACAATGGAAAACCCCCAAATGGATTGGCACAAAGGCATGGAAAAAGTTGCTTCAGGTCTCAAAGTATGTGTGAAATAAGAAAGTGGGGGAAAAATAGGAATGTGAGTCTAAATAGGGAACCCTGTTTATTCCAACTAAAACTACCTTACCAAGTATTAAAAGTAAATCACATTACAGATGACTCTTCACTCTTGCATCATAAAAGTGACCCATTAAATTTTTGTTTTCATGCTCACTGTTGCCGATGTGATATGCACTTCATCCCAGAAAAAAAACAAATCTGTATCCCAGGCTCTCTGGTTATTCACTCAGTCATTCTTGTAAAATGTTCTGGGCGCTACTGCTGCTGTAGTCTACAAATAACTTTCCCATTTTATATACTCAATAACAATAACCCTGCTGTTCAGAGCTTTACTCCTGCATCTACTCCTCCAAAAAGCAGGGAACGGATTTCTCCTCATCCTAGAAATACTCACCAACAGCATGCCTGTAAAATGTGTGAAACCATTTATTCCTTATTGCCCTTGGGGTCTGTGCCCCCTTTTTTTGGTGCCAAGGTGGACCCCAAAGACTATTTCTAGGGGCTGGTACTCTGACCCAGCAATCCCTTCCTGGCATACCAGACATTCAACACCTGCTCCCCTTTTAATGTACTGCTTCCTCCCATAATTACAGACAGGTACAAAACTTTGTTACCTCACTATCTACCCTTTTTTCCAGATCATTTATGAATATGTTGAACTGAACTGGTACCAGTATAGATCTTTGGGGGACCCTGCTATTTACCTCTCTCCAATTGTGAAAACTGACCATTTTTCCAAACCTTTGCTTCCTATCTTTTAACTGATATATGAGAGGACCGTCTTTCTTATCCCATGACTGCCTATTTTGCTTAAAATCCTTTGCTAAGGGACTTCGTCAAAAGTTTTCTGAAAGTCCAAGTACACTATATCCACTGGATCAACCTTATCCACATGTTTGTTAACGCCCTCAAAGAATTCTAATAGATCGGTGAGACATGATTTCCTTTAAAAATGCTGTGTTGGCTCTTCCCCAACAAATCATGTTCATCTAGGTGTCTGATACTTCTGTTCTTTACTATAATTTACCAATTTTAAATGTTGGGATATTGGGAGTCTTTTCCTAAGTGTCAGGATAGAGAATATTGGCCACATGCTCGGGGTTCAGCTGATCGCCATATTTGGGGTCGGGAAGGAATTTTCCTCCGGGGTAGATTGGCAGAGGCCCTGGAGGTTTTTCGCCTTCCTCCGAGCATGGGGCAGGGGTTGTTTGCTAGAGGATTATCTGCTGCTTGAAGTCACCAAATCAGGATTTGGGGACTTCAACAGCTGAGTCAAGGGTGAGAATTATTTCAGGGTGGGTGGGTCAACTTTTGTGGCCTGCATCATGCAGGAGGTCAGACTAGATGATCATAATGGTCCCTTCTGATCTCAAGTTCTATGATTCTATGATTCTATGATAATTTCAAATAATTTGCATGGTACTGAAGTTAAGCTTACTGGCCTATAATTGCCAGGATCATCTCTGGAGCCTTTTTAAAAATAATCAGCATTATATTAGCTGTCTGCCAGTCACCTAGTACAAAGACTGATTTAAGTGATAGGTTACATACCACAGTTAGTAGGTCTGCAACATCATATTTGAGTTCCTTCAGGACTTTTAGGTGAATACCATCTGGCCCTGGTGACTTATTAATTTATCAATTTCTTCCAAAACCTCCTCTACTGATACCTCAATGTGGGACAGTTCCTCAGATCTGTCACCTAAAAAGAATGGCTCAGGTGTGGGAATCTCCCACACATCCTCTGCACAGAAGATCGATGCAAAGAATTCATTTAGTTTCTTTGCAATGACTTGGTCTTCCGTGAGCGCTCCTTTAGCACCTCAATCATCCAAGTGGCCCCACTGATTGTCTAGCAGGCTTCCTCCTTCTGGAGTACTTTAAAAAATTGATGTTAGTTTTTGTGTCTTTTGCTAATTGTGCTTCAAATTCTTTTTTGGCCTCCTAGTTACACTTTCATTCTTGACTTGCCAGATTGTATGTTCCATTCTATTTTCCTCAGTAGGAGTTGACTTCCATTTTTAAAAAGATGTCTTTTTGTCTCTAACTGCCTCTTTTACTCTGTTGGTTAGCCATGGTGGCATGTTTTTGGTCCTCTTACTGCTTTTCTTTATTATTATTTGGGAGTATACATGTAGTTTGAGCCTCTATTATGATGTTTTAAAGTTTTCATGAAGCTTGCAGGCATTTCATTCTTGTGACTGTTCCTTTTAATTTCCATTTAACTAGCCTCCTCATATTTGTATAGTCCCCTTTTTTAACTTAAATGCTACTGTGGTGGGTTTCTTTGGTATTTCTCCCTCTACGAGGATGTTAAATTTAATAATATTATGGTCGCTATTAATTGAGCAGTTCAGCTATATTCACCTTTTGGACCAGATTCTGTACTCTACTTCCGATTAAACCAAGAATTGCCTCTCCTCTTGTGGGTTCCAGGACTAGCTGCTCCAAGAAGCTGTCATTAATGGTGCCTAAACATTTTATTTCTGCATCCCATCCTAAGGTGACATGTACCCAGTCAATATGGGGATAGTTGAAATCCCCCATTATTGTTGTTGAGTTTTCTGTTTCTGTAGCCTCTCTAATCTCCCTAAGCATTTCACAATCACCATCACGGTCAGGTGCTCGATAGTATATTCCGACTGCTGTACTCTTATTATTCAAGCATGAAATTTCTATCCATAGAGATTCTATGGTAGTTTGATTCATTTAAGATTTTTACTATCATAGAACTGAAAGGGACCTCGAGAGGTCATCTAGTCCAGTCCCCTGCACTCAAGGCAGGACTAAGTATTATCTAGACCATCCCCGACAGGTGTTTGTCTAACCTGCTTTTAAAAATCCCCAATGATGGAGATTCCACCACATCCCTAGGCAATTTATTCCAGTGCTTAACCACCATGACAGGTGGGAATTTTTTCCTAATGTCCAACCTAAACCACCCTTGCTGCAATTTAAGCCCATTGCTTCTTGTCCTATCCTCAGAGGTTAAAGAGAACAATTTTTCTCCCTCCTCCTTGGAAGTACTTGAAAACTGTTATGTCCCCTCTCAGTCTTCTCTTTTCCAGACTAAACAAACCCAATTTTTTCAGTCTTCCCTCATAGGTCATGTTTTCTAGACCTTTAATCATTTTTGTTGCTCTTCTCTGGACTTTCTCCAATTTGTCCACATCCTTCCTGAAATGTGGCGCCCAGAACTGGACACAATACTCCAGTTGAGGCCTAATCAGCATGGAGTAGAGCGGAAGAATGACTTCTCGTGTCTTGGTTACAACACTCCGGCTAATACATCCCAGAATGATATTCGCTTTTTTGGCAACAGTGTTACACTGTTGACTCATATTTAGCTTGTGGTCCACTATGATTCCCAGATCCCTTTCCGCACTACTCCTTCCTAGGAAGTCCTTTCCCATTTTGCATGTGTGCAACTGACTGTTCCTTCCTAAATGGAGTACTTTGCATTTGTCCTTATTGAATTTCATCCTATTTATTTCATACCATTTCTCCACTTTGTCCAGATCATTCTGAATCCTTTCCTCCAAAGCTCTTGCAACCTCTCCCAGCTTGGTATCGTCCGCAAACTTTATAAGTCTACTCTCTATGCCATTATCTAAATCATTGATGAAGATATTGAATAAAACCGGACCCAGAACTTATCCCTGCAGGACCCCACTTCCTATGCCCATCCAGCATGACTATGAACCACTGATAACTACTTTCTGGGAACGGTTTTCCAACCAGTTGTGCACCCACCTTGTAGTAGCTCCAGCTAAGTTGTATTTCCCTAGTTTGTTTATGAGAAGTTCATGTGAGACAGTATCAAAATCTTTACTAAAGTCAAGATATACCACGTCTACACTTCCCCCCATCCACAAGGCTTGTTACCCTGTCAAAGAAAGCTATCAGGTTGGTTTGACACGATTTGTTCTTGACAAATCCATGCTGACTGTTACGTATCACCTTATTGTCGTCTAGACGTTTGCAAATTGAGTGCTTTATTATTTTCTCCATTATCGTTTGAGGGAGTATCCCTGGCTCACTATCTCTCTGACCCATTTGTCTATGGTCGATGAAAACCATTCCTCCAGGAAATGGTGAATCCTGCCCCCTAGCTTCAGTTCTGGGCAGATGTCTACAAGATATTTCTCAAAGTAAATTTTGGGGGAGGGGGAAAGGGCTGAGGTCCATCCAGACTATCCCCTGGACCTCTATTCCACCGTTTTCCTTTGGGGAATCTGTCATACCTTTGCTGGTACCTCTGTGAGGATGAGGTGTGAAAGAAGTGTCTCTGTCTGAAGACTGGCCTATACGCTCTCCAGTGGGCACTTAGTGGGGCAGGGAGAGACTGTTTGGTTTGTGCCACATTGTCAGCCAGCAGCTTCTCCAGCTTTTCTCCAAAAAGGAGGAAGCCTGTAAACTTGGTCAAGCATAGGACCTGCTTAGAGTTAATGTCCATCTTCTAGGGTCAGAGCCATAGCTGGCAGCTGGCTACATGGCTTGGGTAGAGAACCTTATTGCATCCATTGAAGCATTAGGTACAAATGCTGTTGCTAAGGAGACTTTTATTAAAATGGAGCCAAAGTCAGGGTGATCTCTGTCCTTTAGGAATTAGAAGCCCTGCTTCTTTCCCCAGGACTCTGAGGACCCACTTTTAGACTTGGGGAGGGATTTGTGGCCCTCCAAGTTTCCCCTCTTTGTTCTGTTGGGGCCTCTGAGACTTACCCCCTGAGTAGAGTGGTCAGAGAGGATCCTCCTCGCTTATGGAGCCTCTCCCTGCTCTGCACCCAAGTTCCTGGTCCATTTTATCCCTGTTGGGGTTGTGGCTGCCTTGGTGGGTGTAATGGAGTTTGCTTACCACTCTGGCACCTCCTGCTGGAGATCTTTTGAATTATCTCTGCATGGTAGTGCGTCCTCTTTGGGTGATGCCTCGCCGCCATCACTCCTGCTCTAGGACCCACATCTTTCCAAGGACCGCAGCGTCCTCTTCAGCGACACAGCCCTCCGGCCTTGCCACATGCTGGGCTCCCCCCTTCTGGGGAACCTGCAGTCCTCTGTTCAGCCACTTCCCTTAGTGGCAACTGCAGCAAAATGTATGGCCACTTACTCATGGCCCCAGCATCCTCTTTGCCCTTGCCTCAGGGCCTCAGCCTGTAAACCCCAGCAGCCAGCCAGGAGCTGTCTCTCGCTCTCCCGGTCCCTGCTCGCAGCACTGCTCTATCCACGGTGCTGGCAGATCTCTCAGCCCTCCAGAGACACAGTCTTTCCTCCCTGGGCTCCCAGCAGAGAACTGCCCTCCTCTGCCCTGCAGCTCCCTTTTTTATATGGGCCTACTTGGCCATGATTGGCTGCTCCCTTCAGCCCTTTTCTGATAGGCTGTGCAGGAGACAGCTGGGCTCTATTTACCCCCTAGAGGCCAGTGTGGGACAGGCGCTCCATCACACACTCTCCCCCTCAAGCCTACAACCCTTGGGGGTAAGAAGGTCTCATGCTCTTCACTACTCTGAGATGCCCCTTTAGGTTATCCTGCTGTTTCTTGGTTTCCCTCAGCCAGAGACACACATCTTCCTTCTCCTTTATAGCATCCCTAAATTCTTCCCTCAGGCTTGCCAGGTCTCCTTCTGCCCTTAGGCTGCCACTGCTAATTGGGCTTGTATTTCAGACTCCCCCGGTCCCTTTTCTCTCAGGGTCTGGGTACCCAGAGTAGTCTGTTCCACCATTGTGTTTGTTCCTATCTCTCCCTGGGCCCCCTCTGTCCCAGTAATTTTTTCCGTGACCTCCTTAATACCTCCTACTGAGTGTGGGAGATGATTCCCTGGCAGATCTACAGCCATCACCGCTGCATCCACCCTGACAGTCTCTGATCCAACCTGGTTCCTGGGCACCCCTTTCCTATCCTGCCTTCTCTTAAGGGGGCCATGCCTTTTTATTTATATGGCCCCCTTCATTGCACCAAAAGCAAGCTCCTTGTCTCTTCTTGGCCATGGGCCTCCCATAGTCATTCCCTCGTTCAACCCCTTCCCCTGGGCTAGCCATGACCCTGCAACTTATGAAAGGGCACTCCCTCTGTAGGTGCCCCTGTTGCCCACAGGCCCAACATGCCCATCCCCTCCTTGTTCTCCTGACAGGGAGGACTCTCTTGGGCTCTCGCTCCTTCCCACTCTCTGGTTGAGGCTTCAGTCCCCCATCCCAGTAGGGGCAATCTCTTTTCCAGTGTCCTTGCCAGCCACAGGCATAACAATCAGTCAGCCTATCCACCGGTCTCCTGGCCCTGGTACCTGGCTTCTCCTCAAGCTCTCTGTGGCTTCTATTAAACTCTCTCCACAGGAGCTTTACCAGGGCCTGCTGTTGCTTAACCAGCTTCCCCAAATAAGTCTGGAGGTACCACTGTGTCTCCCATTCCTTCTGTTGGTTCTCCAGGATTTCATGCAGCAGGGTCTCGAACCTTCTGTGCTGTCTGTCAGTCCCTTTCTGCCGGGGTACTGACCCCGGAGTCCAGCCTGGGATGGCACAACAACCCTCCGCAAAGAAGACCTCTGCATACTCTGGATCCATTGTCCCCACCTTCAATATCTCTCCTTTACTCTCTCAAACACCCGTGTACCTGGGCAATCGTCCCCACAGTCCTCTCTCCTCCCTTTATCTCAGGTGTGACCGTGTGCCCACATTCTCCACCATGTGTAACGAGGTTCATTCACCGCTCTGGCACCTCCTGCTGGAGGTCTTTTGAATTAGCTCTGCATGGTAGTGTGCACTCTTTGGGTGGTGCCTCGCTGCCATCACACCTGCTCTAGGACCCACATCTCTCCAAGGACCGCAGCATCCTCTTCAGCGACGTAGCCCTACAGCCATGCCACACACTGGGTTTCCCCCTTCTGGGGGACCTTCAGTCCGCTGTTCAGTCACTTCCCTTAGTGGCAACTGCAAATTGTCTGGCCACTTGCTTGNCCAAAAGCTGGGCAGAAACAGCTCAAATTGCAAAGTACAGGCAGGAGCAACAGAAACTGCCCCCGTCTGGTGCAGTGGAGGCAGAGAATCTGGCAGCAAGCAGGAGCAGAGGAGGTATGGCCAGAGCGTGTGGAGCTGATCTGCCTCCACGAAGCTGCAGAGAGAGGAGAGACACTGGGCTGCAGAAAGTACTCGATACAAGCCCCTTAACCACTGACTTGTACAGTGTGTGTGTTAGTAGTGAAAGGACTATTTCTACCATTAGGGTTACTAGGGCAATGAGTTCCACATACACTGGCATTCAAGTGGCAGGTGCTGGCACAGTGGTAATCATGCAACAGTTAACTTTGCTTGAAATAAGTCTAATTGAAATGTATCAGAGGGGTAGCCGTGTTAGTCTGGATCTGTAAAAGCAGCAAAGAATCCTGTGGCACCTTATAGACTAACAGAGGTTTTGCAGCATGAGCTTTCGTGGGTGAATACGACATGAAGTATGTTACAGGTGTGCGAGGCTACAGGGGAGCAGCCTGATAAATGTCTCCAGGTGTAGGAGACTGAAGCAAGACACTGCCAGATCTCTGTATGTGTCATTTGAACCCCTTTCTCCTTTAGGACCAGAAAAATTAGTATCTGTATGATAGCAACTGGCACTAACAATGCAGTCCAGAGTGTGGGCTGATTTCCACAGCTTTTGCAACATTACCTTGTCTCCAATTTGCCATCCCCAGACGTCTTTACTGATGATCCCCTTACGCTTGGCCTTTTTCTTATCTAAAGCGGCCTCTACGGCTTCACAGGTTTTACATAGCTCCTTCCTCAACTGGGCAAAGCTGAGACTTTTTGGTTGTGGCAAACAGTAAATGTGATTATTGGTAAACACAGTATTTACATTACATTTGCCTACTAGCGGGTTGCTAACACTTCCATCCTCCCAAAATACTTCTTCCCAGGAATTAACACATACCCATTGCCCATTATACGGCACTTTGATCTCATTATCCAGTTCATCCCACATTCAGGATCCTAGTACAATGTCTTTACTACAGGGCTCTGGAGCAACAGGCAAGGACAAGCACACCCACTTTTGAGGAGTCCACTCAGTACAACCTCTGGTGTCCAATCGCTTCCCTTCCTCCCCAGCCCACTGGCTCGAGGTCCGGGGGGAGCCAGAAGGATTCCATGTGCAATCTGGGGAGTGGGCTAACTTTCCATATCTTTACTTCCAGAGCCTGTTGGTGTGCGATTTTAACAACAATTGCCCCAATTAAAAGGTCTGGCCTTACTACGCTAGAAACATACTGCATCCATTCGTATTGATAAGTATTAAACAGTGATCTTTTGCTTTGCTTTAGCAAGTGTCTTAAAACCTTAGTATTTCCTGATATTACCCAAAACATTTTGTATTCCAAGGTGGACAAAGCAAGTATTTGCATTTGAGTACATCCCATGTGCAATAGCACTATGATTTTTTATTTCCATTTGTTTTTGTATTAGGCTATTCTGTAGCTGGGACAGAGAGCTTAATTTATTCTTAATCATCTACAGTATTTATAATTTCTGCTCCAAAACCAATTTCTCCTAATATGGTGTCTGCTACCTGCGGAGGTTTCCCTGCACCATTTGATACACAACAGTGCTAGCAACAAGATAAACAACACAAGACAACATAGAATACAAAACACAATTTCTATTGTGAGTGTAAATTCATGGTATCTTGGGTTGCTCTTCAGCTGGTATCAGCTTTTCCTGATTTTCTGAAAAACAAAAAGAACATGTTTCTACCCCTTTGGGGGGTGGGGTGTGTGTGGCAGATTATTGCTTAAAATATTCCTTTTTTTTTTACAAATACCCTTGCTGATGATTGCAGGCAAAACAGAGGAATTATCCCCATATTTTCCTGTGTTCGTTCTATAGGCAGGCCAGGTTTCAATGGTTTCTACCTTTATCAGTTAGGTAATTTGCATTAACTCAGACGCTTTTTGGCTTGCATTTGGATCCAAAGCCATCAGTAGCTCAGAGACTCTCTCTTAAAAGGGACGCAATCAACTTTCACCAGAGTTTTGATTACTTTTAACTTTTAACTCCTGCTTCCAAAACACACACTGATTTGAAAAGGAAAACACAGTCTATTGTGGCTCCCTTTGGCAAAGTGACAGTTTGATTACACAGAGCCACCTGAAGGTCTTTCTCTCTTTTAGTACAGCTCTTATCTGCTATTTTGTTACCAAAAAACAGATTTAAAATCTTTTCCCATTCTCCTGGCTTTGATTGCCCTGCTGCAGCCAGGACTTTGGTCTTTATTTAAAACAGTTTAAATTTTGTAAAGCATTGAGTTACCTTCAGGGTTAAATGCTAAATACCAAAGTTAAACAACACTAGTTACCTGTGGCTGGCAAAAGTGTTTCTTGGTTTTGCAACTTTGAATGGGGGATTTCAAATGGATTTTAGTGGTATTATTTAAAACAACACCAATTTATCTCAAATCTACAAAACACCAAGATTATACACCTCAGGAGCGTTCTTTTAGCAAATTTGACTAACTTGTTCTTAGTCAAATGATTTCACTTAGATAACCTCTTTGCCTGGATTATTTACAGACATTCCTTTAGAAAAGGGCCCATTTTCCTTCAGAATAACTGCAAAGATCCCAAGAATTCTCTTCTTCTTTAACACTTTTACAACATTTAACTAATTACTTCTCTCTAGCCCCTGCAGAGTTAACTTCTCACTCAATCACTTGCTTATCTCCCAAAATAACACCTTAATCAACTCAGATTTTACCATTCCAAGTACTGTTTCAGGGATTTAAGTTCCCCATGTCTGCACTTATTCCTTTTTTCACTCCTGCCACTATGCCCTCAAGGCTGTTTTCCAATTTCTTTATCTGTTGCCTGCCTGCTTGTCTGGGCCCGATCCTGTTTTTCTTATTGAACCGTTTCTTTCCATGGGCACAGGCTTTGTTTCCCTACCAATTTAGGAAGGAGGGTGGGCTCCTTAATTAGCCCCCCACCCCTCCTTTTCATAATTACCCCACGGGGTGTTTTCCTCGTAGCTGGGGGTGCTATATATGCAACCTTCTCCCCCTTCACCCACTGGACCTCTCCTCAGTCTTAATGAGGGCCGCTATAGGGGTGCAACAAGGTTCCACCCAGAATTGAGGATCCTTGCAAAGGGAGAGATCAAAGCCCTCACAAGGGTCACCCGAATCATTTCCCGTGAGGCTCACCGCCTGGACCGAACGCACGGCCAATTGATGTTTTAACTGTTCAATTTTCTTTTCATGGCAAGCACACTGCCGTTGCAGCGTATGCTGAGCACGGATAGTCAAGTCTTTGACGAGTCCCTGAAGGACCAGTACCTACTTAGTCAGTGCTTCCAGGCGGGTGCGTTCTGCCTTTTCCGCCTGGAAGTCCTGTCTCAAGGCTTGTAACTTGTCCTGGGCATAGGTCTGGGTTGCCGCCTGGTTAGTGATCTGTGCTTTCAGTTGCTCAATTTCCCCCCCCCCCAGTTGTCGGGTACACACCTCTTCCCTTCTTCCCAACTCCTCTTTCTGTCCTGACAACATTTGATACCACATGGCTGCTGCAGTCCAAATTAATCCCACAACTGCCCCAAGGTTTTTGCCCTTCTGCTTTTCATACTTGGCATACAAGTCTAACAAATCCTGCCAAGAATGCACACTGCTCTGAAGCTCCATCACGGAACCCCAGGGATTGTATCCCACCTTGGTGAGAGCCCTCTCCAGCCGGGAGAGGTCTTCACTCCCCTTTTAAAGAGGCAGCAGTGTCCCGTCCCTCTTTGCTGCCTCCCCCACGGCTTGGGCATCAGGTCCACCTTCCTCCCATGATGCCAGCTGACCGGGCAGCTGGACTATCGTGTCCGTGCTCCCTAATGCTCGTACGTCTAGGCTTGAACCCATCGCTGATGCCATTGCCCATGACTGTAGGACTCCCGAGTCCGCAGCTGTACCCCTCTGTTTCCTGAACATGATGTCACAATCCGTCAGTACAACTTTTAAGGTATGTTAATCACTTGAGATTTCACGTTTCTCACGCCAGCACCGGGGCTTTCAATGTTACCCCACTGGGCCAGAGGGAGAGACACTAAGCCTCCCTCCGTATTGCTCGGCCTTCTATCACTGAGGGTCCATACACCAAATGCAAAATCCCTCCCAGGGGCAGAGCGAGAAACCCTAAGTTCTCCTCTTCCACTCAGCCCTTCTATGACTGAGGGTGTACGGACCGAGGATTCTATCCTGGAGCGAGGATCCCTAAGTCCTCCTCCTAGCACCCGGCACTTCTTCGACCGGGGGTTGACCCACCAGCACCTTTCCCCCACCGACCGGGGTGGAGAGAGGAATGCTAAACCTCCCTCCGGTTCTCAGCTATGCTACAACTGAAGGCAGGGCTCACCTTTAATCATAAAATCCCCAACATGCAATACCAACAGTGCCAGACAGAGAAAAGATGAAATATCAGGGGCAGAACACTTGGTGCGCTCCACAGGGCTCCCCCCCCTCCGCAATTCTCCACCAAAACTGTGACAGATTTTCATTACCAATCTGCCTGGGCCACAGTTGATCAGGCTGGGCCACAGGATCTTTTCAGGGAGGAGATGACGAAGCACACCAAGGGTTTAAGTTTTAAAGCTTTTTTAATAAAATCATAAAATACAGCAGAGAGTGCTGGGAACGCTCCCACATCACTCAGGGGAAGAAAGAAAGCATTAGAGCCCCAAGTCCTAACCCACTTTCATACTCACATACGCACTACCCAAAACTGGCCAGGCCTGGGTGTAAAGTAAGAAGAAGAGGGGGAGGGGTGGACAGGAGTTCTTGCCCTGGGCCCAGGTCGTTCGGGGAATCTGCTGTAATCTCTGAATTGCTCCAGCTCTCCGGAGGGTTTTTAAGTCCTGGGTTCCTTTGGGGGTGTCATCGTCCAGGGCCCTCTGTGCCTGGTGCTCTTTGTACCAGTCCCAACTGGCTTGCTGTGGCCTTCTCGGCTGCCCAAAACACACCAGCTCTGGAGAATTTGTTTTCCCTTCTGTTGGCCTTCACCATCACCGACTCATTTGCTCTGTTTTTGCTGCTATCTTTGCAGCTTTGCTCCACTTAGTTCTCCTCTTCTCACGACTGGGCAGCTGTAGACGTCCCATCTGTAGATTTCTCATCGAGCCCATGACCTTGGGCCGGGGCCAGCGTCTTATCTTCACACGGAGCTAGCTAAAGTGCAGAGTTAACCTGTTCTCTGCTTTTTTCTTTCTCCCCCCTCCCCCCTTGGCCTCTCATACTCCTGCAAAGGAATCTTCCATTCCCTACTCACACACCTTTGACCCTCCCCAAAATGCTTTGCGATGCTTGCAACAGTGTTAGCCACATACAATGCTGATCTGCCTTCCCCGGGGACTCCCTGAGGGAGGGAGCCATTGGGGTGTGACACTATTTTCCTAGACAAGGTCTTTGAGAGAGACAAGATGAGTGAGATAATCGCTCTTATTGGACCATTTTCTGGTGGTGAAAGGGACAAGCTTTCGAGGTTACACAGAGATCTTCTTCCTCCCGAAGAAGAGCTCTGTCAAAGCTTGAAAGCTTGTCTCTCTCACCAAGAGAAGCTGGTCCAATAAGAGAGATTTTCTCGTCCCCCTTGTGTCTCTAATGCTATGTCTACACAGCAACTAGACACCCTCGGCTAGCCCATGCCAGCCAACTCAGGCTTGCAGGATACGGGCTTCGGGGCTGTTTCATTGCTGTGTGGGCTGTGCTAAAGCCTGAGCTCTGGGACCTTCCCATCTCACAGGGTCCTAGAGCCCGAGCTCCAGCCCAAGCCTAGAAGTCTACACAGCAATGAAACATCTCCGCAGCCTGAGCCCTGCGATCCTGAGTCGGCTGACATGGGCCAGCTGAGGGTGTCTAGTTGCTGTTTGGACATATCCTAATATCCTGGGACCAACATGGCAACAACAACACGGCATACAAGGTCTTTGAGAGCACTTTCACTTCAAACCCTCCAGCAACGTCAGGTGAATAGATCTTAATGATTCTGCAGAGTATTTTCATGGTTCCCCTAATTGGGAAAAGTCATATCCCATTAACATTTAAACAGGTCAGCTCTTGAGTGACAGGAATTTTCCTAACTACTGGTATGACATAAGACCAAAAAGCTCTCCATTAGCCAGACATATTCACAATTATAAACACATAAGTAAAAAAGTCATTGGTACAATATATGTCGATTACAGCCAAGAATAGACAGATTATTTATTGCCTGTCATGGATTGTGTCACAGAATTTCATAAACACGCTCAGAATTTAAATTAGACTCATAAAGCGAATCCCGGGAAAATAAAGACACACTGATTTAGCATTTCAGCTGAATTGAATGAACTCTTACTATTTTTTCATTTCCCTAAATTATAGCAAATCTGTTTTTAAAAGGGAGAAAGTTTCTAAGGATCTGAGGGTTGCAAATGGTGATTGCAATGAAATTATCCTTATCCCCATAAGGGCGTCATGAAGTAGCTTCCTTATGGAGTTATACAATCCTCTGCAGTTTTGAGATTGGTGTGAATAGTTTTATAGACTGTAGAGGAGGTGAAACATTTGGGAAGGAAAAGATGCTAAATGTTAAACTCA
The DNA here is from genome assembly GCA_003942145.1 of Platysternon megacephalum. NCBI lineage: Eukaryota > Metazoa > Chordata > Testudines > Platysternidae > Platysternon > Platysternon megacephalum. Next base: position 6,224 of record QXTE01000086.1, on the reverse strand, counting down.
GCTACCACTCTGGAATTTGTTTGGCTGACAACCTGGTGACCGGTAATCCAAAAGTATGGATATCAGGGGAATGGGGAACTTCAGCACCCATTGGGATTGTCCTACACTAACGCAAATAAGAACACAAGGACATTTAACTCCTTAACACGAGCAGAATTGGCATCTCCTACTGTCAGTTTGTCTAAGTATTTATACTAGGCTCCTCCCCATGGCTGCAGTTTGAATTAGCATTTATCAGTGTAAATTTGATTCCTGAACTCAAAGAGTGAATCAAATTTGACAGCAATTTATGCTGAATTTACAGGTGAGTTGAATGGTTAAGTATGTTGCGGTTGCTCTCCAAAATCTTGGTGCACTTTTGCTCTCTCAGGACTTCATACATTAGCAATAACCTAGCATGCTTAGATAAGCACTAACTAGGGTGACCAGATATCCCGATTTTATAGGGACAGTCCCGATTTTTGGGTCTTTTTCTTATATAGGCTCCTATTACCTCCCACCCGCATCCCGATTTTTCACATTCGCTGTCTGGTCATCCTAGCACTAACATAACATACGTTGTGACATACATGTTTTATGCCCCCTCCTGCTTCTTCAATGGGTTGGAGACGCCATTAGAGTTAGTGAGTAGATGTGGGCTGATGTTTTTTCCAGAATGCTGATGACAACCAGCATTGTGGGCCAGGCTCATGGCCACACTGGTGCAAACTGGCCACATTGGGCAGGGGAGGAATCCTCTTAAGTAGGGGAACCCTCTTGCCGTGCAGCCCAGACAGCCTGCAAACTGGCCAAGATACTATCTAGTGCTGCAGAGTGGCAAAGTTGCTGCCCAGTGTAGCAGCTGTGGCCAGGCCGAAGCGGGTGGGGCTACAGGTCCTCCGGCGTCGCTCCTCTGTCTTGTACCAGGTTGTTGCCTGTTGGTTCCCGAATTTGGCAGCTGCAAAGGTGGCTTAATACTACATTTGCCTCTTCACTGCTGGCCCGTATCTGGACCAGTTTGCAGGCTGTCTGGGCCTGTCTCTCCAGCTGATCTGGACTGGAAAATGCAAGTGGGTATCTGTGACGGGTTGGATCACAGAAACCCACTTGGGAGCTGCCAGCTGATGTGCAATGGCTACCTCTGTTCCTGTTCTCCCTGCCAGCTACCGGTGGTTCCAGCACTCTGTCTTGCTGAAGCCAGACACACCCATCTGCTCCAGACACAGATCCAGGGTCTGAATCACCTGTCTCAAAGCTGCAGGTTTACCTGAGAACAGCTCACAGAAGTCTGCTTGCCCTTAGCACTCAGATGCCCAATTCCCAATGGGGTCTAAACCCAAATAAATCCGTTTTACCCTGTATAAGCTTTATGCAGGGTAAACTCATAAATTGTTCGCCCTCTATAACACTGATAGAGAGATATGCACAGCTGTTTGCTCCCCCAGGTATTAATACATACTCTGAGTTAATTAATAAGTAGAAAGTGATTTTATTAAATACAGATAGTAGGATTTAAGTGATTTCAAGTAGTAACAGACAGAACAAAAGAAGTTACCAAGCAAAATAAAATAAAATACGCAAATCTATGTCTAATTGCACTAAATACAGATAAGATCCTCACCAGTTCCAAAATGTTCCCTTTTACAGGCTAATCTTCTTTTAGCCTGGGTCCAGCAATCACTCACACCCCCTGTAGTTTTCAGTTTCCTTCAAGTGTCCTGTGGGGGTGGAGAGGCTCCTTCTTTAGCCAGCTGAAGACAAAATGGAGGGGTCTCCCACAGGTTTAAATAGACTGTCTCTTGTGGGTGGAGACCCCCTCCTCTCCCTCTGTAGAATCCTGTCACAGAATGGAGATTCGAAAATCACATGGGCAGGTCACATGCCCATGCATGACTCAGGACTGCAGGTAGCAGCCATTACCCACATGCTGCCTTGAACGTCCTCAGGTAGACTTCTGATGTGGATTGGAATCTTCCAAGCTCTTTTGTCTGTTAAGTGCCCCCTGACTGAACACCTAATTTGCACATTCCTTTCCCAAGAAGTCATCAAATGTTCTAACTGAGGCCACTTAGAAATCAAGCAATTACACAGCCAATGTTCATAACTTTGAACACACAAATGGTGCCTGCATACAACTAGGGTGAACATAACCAGTAGATCACAACCTTTACATAGATGTGTTACATGGCCTATGTAGCAAAACCCTATTCCAGTTATATTATACATACATTTATGAGCCCCTTTATGGGGTACGCTGTCACAGTATCCTTCAGTGGTAGGGTTAGACTGGGGTAAAAATGAGAGCAGGCTGGTGGGGGGTGATTATGGTGGATTGGGAGAAGCTACCAGAGAATATGGCTGATTATGGGACCCCCCACATGAGTGGGAGTGTTTGGCCATCATTTGTTAGCAAAGCTTGCAACACAGAGATCTGGTTAGATTTATGCAGCACAGCCCACATACTTGAACAGGCACTTGATTGTGTGGGGTTTCTGTTGGAAATCTGAAGAAGTAAAGAGTTTGTTCTGTTTTCTTGGTCACTGGCTGTTTTATGTCGTCTGGGATTTGCTTTTGTTGTGTTGTGTTTTATTGCGCTGGATTGTAATTATAATGGGAGACTGATATTGGTGTGCTTTATTATGTTTACACTGAAAATAAATAAATATTGCTTCTTTTAAGTAGTGGGGGTGTAGAATTGTGGAAGACGAAGTGAACCGACCTATGTTACCTTCATCGTATTTGCCATTTTCCTGTTAAATTTCCTCCTTCGAAATACAAGTGAAGAGGCCAGATGTATACAGTGGGAGGTTTTCCAGATTCATATTTTAAGAAGTGAGGTGCAGCCACGGAGCCGTGTCCTTTCTCCACACATACGATCAGCATCATCACTGAACGCACACTCCAAGCATAGACTAAAATACACTAACTAGTAAGAGCTGGTTGTTCTGGCCCAGCAACTTCTAATCCCACAATATTTTAAAGAATGATCTGATACTTGACACCTCCAGGCCTTTTATTTCAAAATGATTCTTCCAGCAATACAGACTTGATTGAATTTGGCTGGCTATTGCCACAGAAGAATGCACTGATGAACAACGTTAAGCAACATGCCAAGAATGATGTACGTACAATCATCTTCTTGTACGTCATATGTAATGCTGACACCTTTCTCTAAGATGGCAAAATGATGGGACCACATGTCTAATGGATGTGGCAGCTCATATGTACTGTCGGTTGACCGAAGCAGAGCCCTTTTCTAAACCTTTAATGTCCAATTGTGCATGTCTCCTCAAATGTTTTGCCCAGCTCTATTAAAAGAAGTTCAAAGTTATCAGATTGGAAGCAGATTGAGCAGTGAAGCATTTTGGCCTCTACTCTACATTATCTGTGTTGATGTGACTATGAGATCTTATTAACTAGCTACAGATGTTATACAGTTCATACATTACGTGGCCTTAAAAAAAACTAAGTTTGGCAATCCTCTCTGTGTAATATCTGAATGATTTTCCACATTCTTTATTATAGGCTTCACCTTTACAGTAAACAGACTTAACAATTGGTTCCAGTGTAAAAACAAAACCAGAAAAAGGGACACATTTTATTCCAGTTTGGATAACGGGGAAATACTATGAGAACAGCCATTGATTTCTCTATAACCAGAAGTGAAAAGTCACTTTCCTGCACATGTCATGGTGGTGCCTGTAGAAACTGACCAGCCCTTCCCAATGTGTCTACAGAGGCTCAATGGCCCATAGTGGGAGTAGCCCTTCCTGGTAGCTGCTGAGAAAAGCTGATTGGGGATGAGGATGAATGGGGAAGAGTGACCACATGTATTTTGGCGAGGTTGAGAGCAAAGCTTAAATGTTTTTATATTTTGTTTCCCTCATAGACCTAGAAGCAGGGAAACAAAGGGGCAAAAGACATTTCTGTCTGTCTGTCTCTCTCTCTAATAAGTAGATGACGTATGTTCCTCAACTGTTGTTTAAGCATGATGGTTGACTATATTAAGGGAAAAACACTCTGATAATAAAATATTATAACAGAGCTGTGTAAACCACTATGACTATAGATGGATCGATCAACATTTCTAAAAGTCCATTTAAAAAGCTGAAAAAAATGTTTAAATCTAACTTCATATGGTAAAACCCCCACACACAGTTTTTTGTTAAATAGCTATTTACATGGTTGACATTAATCAGCTCCAAAAAGGAGCCATCATGGTCATTGGGCCAATAATAATTATTTTTAAGTCTTTTTGAAATAGCCTTAATGGTTTCAAAAGAACCAGTAAGTTCTGTTAGGTTAATAATACAGGTTTTAACAATAATTTATAAACAGTTTGTGATCTATTTTGTCAAGATATATTTCCAGGAAAGGCTTGTAATCATTAATATAAAAGCAGTTTAAAATTAACCAACACGCCCCAAAGGATTTTACCAATAGGATTAAGTAACACTAAAGCTGTGACACAAGGAAAAAATAAATGTCTCTTCTCTGCTTTTTACTACGTACCTGTGTTTTGAACCTGCAGACATCTCAGTAATGAGGTGCAGCCTTAATATTACTTAGCTGTGGGTTGTGTGTGTATTTATATAAAGAGATTAGTTTGTAACATTAATGTTAATGAGAAACTTGTGCATTTACAAGTGCATAATAATGTCCTTTCTTTGCCAGCAGCTGGCTGTGAGTCCCTTGTTCCACTACTTTTCCATTATGAATCACTGCTATGACATCAGCGTTCTGGACAGTCGTCAAGCGGTGAGCAATAATAATGCAGGTTCGACCCTTCCTGGCATCATCCAAGGCTTTCTGGACAATCTGCAGACAGATGCAATGAAAAACTTGTTATTACGTGGAGAATCTTCCCTTTCATAGGTAACACCGTTGCCTTTATAGTTCACATTATCACTTGGGTGTTCCTCACTGGGGTTTAGGAGTCAGTCTTCCCAAGCATGAAGGAGGCCTCAAACACAGGGGCCTGATATTACAACCTTTATTTGTGTGAGTAATTCCACTGAAGTCATAGAGACTACTCTCATGAACAAAGGCTAGCAGAATGAGGTCCATAAGGATCTAGTTTGGATCAACATAAAAAAACCAGTTACTCACCTTTGTAACTGTTGTTCTTCGAGATGTGTTGCTCATATCCATTCCAATTAGGTGTGCGTGCGCGTGCACGATCGTCGGAGAATTTTTACCCTAGCAACCCCCGGTGGGTCGGCTGTGGAGCCCCCTGGAGTGGCGCCTTCATGGTACTGGATATATACCCCAGCCGACCCAGCGCCCCTNTACTAGCAGAGTGGATCCCTCTCGGTCTCTGTAGCAACACCTGTTCACCCAAACAGAGAGTGCAGAAAGAGACCCACTTTGCTGCTACTGCTGCTGGCTGAAGAGAAGAGAAAGGAGCTGGTGACTTGCCTTACAAGATCTCCTCTAGTAGATTACAGTCTACTGTTTGAAGACACCTGTCTCAAACTCAAAGTTGCTAATTATGAATGGGATTTTCCAAAGTGCTCAGCATTGGCCTAACTGTGAACCCATTAAAAGTCCCATTGACTTCATAACTGACTTTGAAGGAACTGAAGCAGGCCAAAACTGAGGAGCTCTGAAAATCCCACTTTGTCTCCAGCCCCAAGTGTTGCTGACTACCATCAGCTCCCAATTTAGACAGCAGGAGTTGAAGGCACTCTACACCTTGCAAAAGCAGGCCGTAGACAGAGAGTGAGCTAAGGATTGTTCTGTGGAACTTTCAAAATTGTATTGTAGATGGAGCGCCTGTGTTCTTGCAGTGAAGCGTTCGAACCCCGTAATTTTGTGTGTATTACAAATGGTAGATCGCATATTACTAACCTTTTCACTTTCCGTGTCAAGAGCAGATGTGGCTTCATCCAGAAGTAGAACTGCTGGCTTACGAACTAGAGCACGAGCAATTGCTATTCTTTGTTTCTGACCTCCAGAAAGTTGTGCTCCTTTGTCACCCACTCGGGTATTATACTTCTGTATAAGTAAATATTCATTGTGAAGGAAAGTTAGAAACAGAAAGTTATATTTTTAATAGCAGATAATGTACTATATTAAGCATTTCCACCATGAAAGAAAAAAGAATAATGTAATTGTTTTTAATAAAAATTAAAATTTTATAAGATTGTATTAACTGTTTGAATCAAAATACATATCTACAGCTACACGTGTTGATAACTGCTCTGTAATGAAAATTCATTTCAGCATTAGAAAAAGACTAACTC
>QXTE01000085.1:7098759-7196254 GCA_003942145.1 Platysternon megacephalum | reverse complement strand
TGTTGAGTCTGAACTTTTGATGAGCTTAAACTTAACCCAGACTTGATGTCTCTGCCTGAAACTTTTAATCAAAGCTCTGACCTGCGAACTACTCATGACACCCCCCTCCCCTTAAGTAGCCATCTCCCCTTATGTCTTTTTAAATTTACATTTTAACCTGTTTTATCCTGTAGAATCTTGATTGATTATGCATGACCATTATGATCTGTTAATCACTTTGTTTACTTCTGTGTATAAATATTGATGCTCATCCCTAATAAACTTGCCACACTTACTCCGAAGCTTTTTGAGCTAAGGATAGTGTGAGCCCGTTGATCACGAAGTGTTGTCTGGTCTCTGACAGATTGTGAGCCCCATACCAACTCCGCACGAACTCGGGTGCTGGAGAGGTGAGTAAGGACTTGCTTTTTACCTAACACAGGCTCTGGGAAGGAGTTTGGGTGCAGAAGGGGTGAGAGGTTGGGCTCTGGGAGGGAGTTTGGGTGGGGGAGGGGGTCTGGGGTGTAGGCTCTGGGATGGAGTTTGGGTGTAGGCTCTGGGCTGGGGCAGGGGTGAGGGGTTGTGATGAAGTGGGACTGTTCTTAATGTTTCTTCTGACTACTGTAGGGGTGCCTCAGTTTCCCCAATGCATTTCTTAAGTCTCTAGGTGGTGGGATAAGGGGGTGTAATTGTTGCAGAGCAAAGGGCCAGTGTGCATAACTGGCTGACACTCTGTCTCCTGGCAACTAATGGCCTGGGCCCTTCCCCCCTGCAAGGTGATAGCTAAAGGTGTTGGAGAACAAAGGAATCGGGTGACCTCCTGGCCCGGGAAAGGGACAAAGCCCAGAGGAGGAGGGGCTGGAGAGGGAGTTTGGGGCTGGCTGGGGACGAGGAAGGAAGTGCAGACATGGGTGTCTGGCTCACTGCCCCCCAAAATGGACCCAGGTGAGGGGTCCTGTGCTCTGTACCTACAAACTCTGTTTTGACCGTGTTCCTGTCATCTAATAAACCTCTGTTTTACTGGCTGGCTAAGAGTCACGTCTGCCTGCAAAGTGGGGGTGCAGGACTCTCTGGCTTCCCCAGGACTCCGCCTGGGTGGACTCGCTGTGGGAAGCGCACGGAGGGGCAGAGGATGCTGAATGCTCCAAGGTCAGACCCAGGAAGGTGAAGCCGCGTGAGCTTCTTGCCCTGAAGACAGTCTGCTCACAGAGAGGAGACTTCACCAGAGTCCTGACTGGCTTTGTAAGGAGCAGTTCCAGAGCATCGCCCGGGGACTGGGTGACAGGGGTGAAGACTCTGGGATGGAGTTTGGGTGTAGGCTATGGGCTGGGGCAAGGGTGGGGGTGCAGGAGGGGGTGAGGGGTGCAGGCTCTGGGAGGGAGTTTGGGGATGGGAGGGGGTGAGGGCTGTGGGGGTGGGGCTGGGGATGAGGGGTTTGAGGTGTGGTAGGGGGCTCAGGGCTAGGGCAGAGGGTTGGGGTGAGGGCTGTGGGGTTTGGGGTGTGGGAGGGGCTCAGGGCTAGGGCAGAGGGTTGGGGTGTGTGAGGTGAGGTTTTTGGGTGAGGGTGCAGGCTCTGGGGTGGGGCAGGGCTGGGGATGAGTTTGGGGTGCAGGCAGGCTGCCCCAGGGCTGGGGCCAGAGAGAAGGACTCCCCCCAGCCCTCTCCCCACCAGCAGCAGTGAGCTCTAGGGGAGGGACTCCTCTCTCCCCCCCGGCAGCACACTTACCCCGCACCACTGTCACTGCACATGCTCCTAGGGCCCCTCTCAGGTCCAGGAAGCCCCCTCGCCTCCCCTGTGGTGGGTACTGGGGGGGGGGGGGGCTGCCATCACATGTGCACCTCCTCCCCTGCTGCTGGCCCTCACTGTAGCCTCACTGGGGGTGGGGGATAAGGCTGCACCTTGCCCAGCATGGGGCAGGAGCGGTGACTGCGGGCGGGGGGGNTCACATGTGCACCTCCTCCCCTGCTGCTGGCCCTCACTGTAGCCTCACTGGGGGTGGGGGATAAGGCTGCCCCTTGCCCAGCATGGGGCAGGAGCGGTGACTGCGGGCGGGGGGGGCCCTGTGTTGGTGGAGGGTCACCCTGCCCTTCTGCCTCGGACCCTTCCCTTTTCCGGTGTAAGGGCAGCCTGCCCTGCAACTCTGCGGCAGCAGTTGATGCCGGTAGCCGGCAGAGCAGAGTCAGCGTGGAGCTGCAGGCTCTGGGGGCCTGAGATGCACGGGGGCAGCAAGTGGGGGCCGGGCATACTTGGGGGAGGCAGGTAGGGCCAGGGGAGAGACCCAGCCCCAAACATTGGTGGAGCCGGGCCCCCAGGCCCTGAATATTGCTGGAGCCCGGGCACCACGGGCCCATACAACTTGCCGCCCCTGGTGAGGAGTCTGGCTATGCATCCTGAGAATGGGAATGTAATACAGAACCTTTCACCTTTGAGTCACCACTGACAAAGTCACTAACCTCTGGCAGCTGTTTGGTGACCTGTGTACAATGAATTAGGACTGGACATAATGGGAACTGTTGCTGGCAATCTGAGACTGAATCATGGAGACTGATTGAGAGTGGCCCATCTGGACCAGGGCAGGGTGGGAAGCTGCTGCCCATCTGAAGACAGAGGACTTAATGCTCAAGACTGTCAGTCTGGCAGCTCCCACCAGCACTGACTTAACTTGAAATATAAATGCATAAAACAGAACCAGGCTCTGAAGTCCTGCTAGAGAACTTTCCTCTGCTTTCACACAGCATCCCAGCTACACTTGCACTACAGTGGCTTTGTCTAGCCAGGCAAATCAGCTGCGGCGGGGGTGTCTCAGAGATACTGCCAGCCTGGCTCAGCCCAGGGTCCTCTTAGCCCAGGGTCTTTCCTCTGGCAATGGTCAGCACCAGCACCAGAATATACAAAGATCCCTGCACTGGCAGTTCTGGTATAGCCTGCCCACACAGGAGTTTCTTCCTAGACCCTTTCATTAGAGGTTGTCTTATTTCCTGAAGTAGGAGGGTTCTATGCCTTAAAATGTTGGGTTTGGGGGAATCTTATCTAATGTAACTTCTCTTTATCAAGGATGTATCTAATTATTTGTGAATCTGGGTAAGTTCTTGGCCTCAATGAGATCTTGTGGTAATGAGTTCAACAGGCTAATTGTGCAAAAAAACATTTCCTTGTATTGGTTTTAAATTTGCTGCCCTTCAGTTCAATGTGTGATGAGAAAAGGGTAAATAGAAGTGTTGTATGTGGATCCCAGATAATTAACCGCTTAGCATCTTATAGGGAATGTCAGAACACCTCCCATTATGAACAATGATGTGTGGCTGGAGCCAGTAAAGATTAAAGCACAGAGATCATGATGGCTAATTGGCATATTTATTGACTTTTTGTTAAGGACAAAACCCATGTGTGGGGATTCATGAAGCATGCGTGATGAGGGGTGGGAACTCCACTCCTAGCTGCCATGGCCTCATACTCCAAGGAGACAGTTTATCTATACTTCTCAGTCAGCACCGAAGAAATCTGGGACAGGAACTTGTCCCATGCAGCATGGACTTCTGGGGTGAAGTCGTTGGGAAAGTGGGCAGCAACAGAGCACAGAATGCAATGGGAAAGCAGCTGCAAGAGAAAAGAAGAGGAGGAAATCAAATGGAACTGCCTGAAATAACATTCCTCTGGCTGGTGAGACTCTGGCCTTTAAAGAATCAAGCAGGAATCTCCTTGCCAGTTACACAGAGTCACCTCATGTGGATATGAGCTATTGGCTGAGAAATCTGCCTTCTGGACTAGAGAAAAGTCATTGCTCCGTCTTTCCCCCCCACAAAAGGGGAATACAAAGTAACTGTGAATAACCCTTGCATTTATAGAAGACTTTTCATGCAGGAACCTCTGAGCCCTTGGCCAAGAACTGTCAGTATCATAATCCCCATTTTAGAGGGGGAAGATGAGGCACAGAGATGTGATGTGACCTGCCCAAGATCACACAGTGAGTATATGGCAGAACCAGGAGCAGAACCAGATCTACTCATTCCCAGACTGGTGCTAAGACTCCTGGACCACGGCTGCACTCTCAGGATTGACTGTTCCCAGCAAAGGCAGGAGTCTTGGCAAGCACAAGAGGGAACAGCCAAGGACTTCCACAGCCACTCTGATTAAAGTGAAGCTGCAGACACACTTCCAAGGCTCAGCATGATAATAACTTCACCTCTGAGCTGCAAGGCTTAGTCCCTGCTGCACTGTGCACTACATGGGGGAAGTATTCAGTGCTTAAGTGGCCTGGGCCCACTAGCTCAGTGACCAATGGACTCTCTTCAGCCTCTGCACTGCATGTAGGAATTCACTCACCTTGAAGTTCACTGGATCGACTCGGAGGATGTAGGCATGCAGCTCGCTAAGTGTTGCCAAGGCACCTGTAATGTTATCGATGTTCTTGACAGCCTCACCAATAGCACCCAGGACCTTGGAGCCATGGCCATGAAGCTGAGCAGAACCTTGGCTGAGATCGAAATGAGGGAAATAGGTCTTGGTCTGGGGGAAGCTTGAAAAAAGCCTGGAAGAGAACATTAGAAATGGCTTGAGCAATGGAAATTGCACTGAGCAGCTGACACTGAGAAAGTGGGGGCCATGACCCTGGATAAACACTCCCTTCTGCTCTTCTAGTCCAAAGCACTAGAACTGATAAAGAATGGATTAGAGAAGATCTGTGATCCTTATACTGTTAATGTCCTACTGTAACCTGTACTAAACCATGAGCTGAAATAGTGCTGGAATATTCAAATGTTACAGGCCAACAGTTCCACAGAAGCAGTTTGTAACCTTATTCCTTTATTTTAGGAAAATAATGATATCAGACCAAATTCATCCCTGGTATAACTGCATAAATCAATGGAGTCACACCAGGGAGGTTTCTAGCCCACAGTGAATAATCAGATGTAGTGGGAGCCTAGAGGCAAATTTAGATTTACATGCTGAAAAGTATTTTAAAAGCATTTTAAACTTACTTTCTTTTCTTCTTTGAACTAAATAACCTAATATCTCCACACAGCCACCTGCACCTTCTCTAGTATATTTTCTTCAGCAGAACCAAGTTGTATTTCCTAATGATAGTTAGCAAAATCCATAACCTTACAGTGAATAGTCTATAGACAGAGATATTTCATTGTCCAGAATCTTTGCTTTACCTACTATAAGTGGGGCTATACAGCCAGAAAGGACGATCAAAAGATTTAAAATTAACTGGCTGAATAACACAAACCTGGGACTATTCTTCATCTGAAGAAACCAAGCCTGGTTCAATCAGCTTCCAGGTTCTTTCCCTCCCTTTGTGTCAGCTTGTTTAGTTGATTAGTTTTAGATGGATTTCTACTGGAAGGGGCATAGGGTGGGTCATCCCCAAACTTCAGTTGGGTTCATTTGAAATGGGATGTTTGGGGAAAAACATCCTCTTCACTTAACATAAACTTCACTTCACATAAAATACAATTTCCCAGTTCTGCCAATAAAAGGCTGTATTTACAGCAATACAGATATACACTTCTAGGAGATGGTTACTTCTTCTCCTACTAATCTGTTTCAACATTCCATTTGATGTGTGACATGTTTCAAGCAATCTGCTTGAATGCCCTGTATATTATCCATTCTCAAGCATTGCTCAGTACTTGCCAATATAAATTGCATCATTCACATAATAAACCCCACATCCATGCCTTTTCTTTTCATGTTCAGCTCATAACAATGATAACCTTTGCATTTGGCAAGGTATTATCTGGGTATTAATGACAATGTGGAGTCACTCTCCTGAACTCTCAGTTGGCATTCATGGAAAGTGCTATACAAGTGAATAGAAAATTACATTCTTTCTTTAGAAACCATCCAGTAAGATTTGATAGCAGGAATATTATTCTCTGATAAATTCTAGATTTTTAAAGTAATTTCTATAGAGCGCTACCACATTCTACTAGACCAGGGGTAGGCAACCTATGGCACGCGTGCCGAAGGCGGCACGCGAGCTGATTTTCAGTGGCACTCATACTGCCCGGGTCCTGGCCACCGGTCTGGGAGGCTCTGCATTTTAATTTAATTTTAAATGAAGTTTCTTAAACATTTTAAAAACCTTATTTACTTTACATACAACAATAGTTTAGTTATATATTATAGACTTATAGAAAGAGACCTTCTAAAAACGTTCAAATGTATTACTGGCACGCAAAACCTTAAATTAGAGTGAATAAATTAAGACTCGGCACACCACTTCTGAAAGGTTGCCGACCCCTGTACTAGACTTTCCATGAAGGTTATTCTCCAAGAAAAGCTGAGGTCCTCAATCATCGATGTTTGAATGATACACTTTAAAATCTGCCCACTCAAGGGTGCCCAGTAGCCAACCATCATTGTCTCTGATTTCCCCAGGCCTCTGAATTACAGGCCCAGATTCACCCCTAGCAAAAGCAAGCACAGCTCAATTATTGTCAATGTTGCTAGGCCCACTTACACTAGTGGTGAATTTGGCCCACTGACTCTAATGAGAGTCTCAGGGCTTGATTCTGATCTCATTCACACAAGTTTTACACTAGAGTAAGTTCACCAGACTGAGATCAGAGACAGGCCCACAGTATCTAAGCAAAGATGCTGCATTGCTTACCTCTCCAGCGACTCGGCCCCAAGGGCATCAGCTTGGGCAGCTATCTTTCCCCAAATGGCAACCACTGCAGCCTTCTCAGCTTGAGTCAGAGTCATCGTTACTGGAGCTTGTGAGATCAGCCTTCTTACAATGGAAACTCGGACAGGTCTGTGATGGTTGCCTTCACAGCCTAAGTTATAAAGGGGAAGGGGAGAGCAGAACTTGGCAACTGTCCATTGTCATTGGTCACTTCTGGGACCCACCCAATGACGTGGGGCTATCTTATCTCCCTATGAAACAATGCCTTGCCCTGCTCTGGGTTGTACACTGGGAGGTTTTATCAATTTCTCACATCTTAAGCAGCAATGGGATGGCCTGGGGAAATGAACTGGCCACAGGGGCACAGATGAGCAGTACTGTGGAATCGTAATGACAAAGTGGAAAATGTCAGGCCAAAGAGCATGGAGGGAATCATCATGTTTTACAAACATGCTAAAAGGCTTAGAGAGAGGTGACAGCCGTGACAGATCACTGCTTTCCATATAATACATGGGACAGATCAGGATGTGCTAAATGCAGACTGTGGGTAAAATTCTGGCCACGCTGAAGTCAGTGGGAGTTCACCCTGTGTTGCTCCCGCAAAGAATTATTTACTAATTACACAAGGACATTACTACGTAGCACTAGTTAAAAAAAATTACATCACTTCAGATCTAAAAACTTCTCATGAAAGTAGCAGTAGTAATGATACTTTGTACACACACACACACCTTGCTGAATTAAGTAGGGTTCCACAGAAACATGTGTGTGTGTATGTGAAAATTGTTATTATATACTACCTCTATATCTACAGAATGCTTCTGATACCTAGATTTCAAAGTGTCTGAACCATGCTGCCTTCTTGCAGTAAAATAGCAGGCACCCAGAAATCAGTTTCTGAAACCTATAATTCATTGGCGTATAGGTATCTCTCTGGAGCTCATCGCTGGAGTATTTGATTCTTCAGGTCTTTCATTCCTTGACATATAATTATTACTATTATTTATCCCTTATATTGTGGGATAGCACAGAAAGCCCCAGTCGGGACTGGGAGCCCATTGTGTTGCATGCTGTACCAACACACAGGAGGACACGGTTTCTCCCTGGAAGAGCTCACAGTCTAAATACACAGAAACAAGCAAGGTGCGGGGGAGTGAATGAGCAAGGGGATGGCTGGCATATGTCTAGAGTCACTAGTCAGCCAAGAGGGGCTGGAGGAATTGCCAGGCCCTGTGGTTAGACACAGCTTCAAAGAAATGCTCCTCCAGAGAAGAGTGCTGACGTGATTGCAAGAAGGAACCCCTTGTCCCAGCGCCTGTGACACAGGCTACAACAGACCCATATGCCACCAAGATGAACTTATAAAAGCAATGCACACAGCTCCCCTCACCCCGCCATACTGACAGCAGGCCACAGACAAGAAACTGCCACAATCAGCCAAAATGAACACCCTTGCACCTTGCCACAACTGCAGTATGATGACTCATATACACAAGCCAGCCCCTGACAACTGCCCTTTCCCCTAGAGGGGATTGGTGATCTGTGAAGATCTATAATTTGTGGAGGGTCAGGAGAGATGCTGTACAATCCACTCCACCTTGTCGGGACATCATGTTTCATTGGGAAACTGAACCACAAGGTCTTCGGGGAATAGATTTAAACCCAATGGCTACTGCTTTCTGGAGAAGGTAATTCTGCCTTACAGGGGACACCTTCCAGGGAACTAGTGGTGCTTGGGCCATTTGTGTGTCTCGGAGCTTGTCCAGATTAGGGAAATCTCCACTAATCATAGAACAATAGGGTTAGAAGGGCGTGATTACACCTTTGGAAGCCTCTAATGGAGACACACTGCACCAGTGCAAAGTGGGGCTTGTCCCAGTGTGACCTGCCCTGAAAGGGCTTGCCTGCACTACAGGCTTTTGCAGTGTGCGGCTGCACCAATGCAACCCCAGTGTGGATGCTCTGCACTGCTGTGAAACTAGAATCAAGCACCCCAGTGTAATGTGTCTACACTGCGGGTTTGTACCATTGCAGATTTCCCCAATCTAGACAAGCCCTCAGCAGGCTCCATTTGCTTCTCTAGCCAGAGCATTCAGCCCTCCTTTAGCTGTGGTAGATGCAGAGCTGGAAGTGCTTCCCACTAACTGCCCCTGGCTACTAGCCTCCATGACAGCTAACTGCTCAGGGATGCCATGCATCATTATGCAGGGCCCCCTGCCACTAGTGAGGCAGTGGGCTCTGTGCCTATGCTGTGGCAAGCATTGCTACTCAGGTCTGTGTAGGAGCATGGGAGGCACTGCTGCTCCCAGACAGGAGCATACGATTAGCAGGTGTCTTCAGTTAATGGGGAAGAGAGGCTGCCCAGCAGCAGGAGGTTTCCCTGTGTGAGTGCTGGAGCCCTAGCAACAGTGACTAGTGCAGTGAAGGCTGGTGGCTCGAGTGTTTCCATTCTGATCAGGCTGCAGTTGAACCCTTGACTCTCCAAACCCCTCACTGTTGGAATGAACATTTCCTGGGCCTGGTCTCTGCCTGTGGGTTTTTGTTGTAAGTTTGAGCCCATTATGGTCACCATATTTGGCACTGGGAAGGAATTTTTCCCCAGGTCAGATTGGTGGAGACCCTAGGGGGTTTTCACCTTCCTCAGCAGTGCGGGGCACAGGTCACTTGCAGGTTTAAACTAGTGTAAATGGTGAATACTCTGCAACTTGAAGTCTTTAAGCCATGATTGGAGGAGTTCAGTAACTCAGCCACAGGTTAGGGGTCTATTATGGCCTGCAATGTGCAGGAGATCAGGCTAGATGATCATGATGGTCCCTTCTGACCTCAAAATCTATGAGTCTGTAATAATAAAACCTTGCAATATTTTTTTGAACCTTCCTGGTAGGGCAGTGGCTGGAGTGGGAATTTGGTCGGGAAATAGGCCTCATTGAGGAGAAGTGCCTTTGAGTTTTCTGAGGAGAATTGGTTTTGACTGGGCAAAGGTACAAAACTCTGAAAATTGCCCTTTGTGCTTGTGCAGTAGGCTTTGAATGAGGCTTGGCATCATCCGGATGGCTAAGTGAGCAACATGGTCAAAAATGCCCTGGACCGTGCCACATACAATGTGCCCCAAGGGGGCTCTTGTGGACCCTTGGCACATTCAGTGCACACGTGAAGGAGATGAGTGGTTCCTAGCGGCTCATGCCAAATAAAACCTTATGTGTTAGAGGGCACATCCAGCCCCTGTCACCATGGAGGAGGCCTTATGTAGCAGCATACTGGGGAGGGTAGGGGAGGGGAGTGAAGCATGGATGAGTGGGGGAGGTGGTAGAGTTGGGGCCAGATGATTGCTGATGCATCCTCACATTTTCCCCAGTGCCCTGTGGGCTGAAGTAGAGAGTATCTGGCCCAGCTACTCAGGCTGGGTACTGGGCCAGGACTCTGGAAGTGCTGAGCCGCACTGCATAAGTGAATAGTACTTCCCTTGGAATTTCATTTATTACAGGCCTCCTTTCTATGCTTTGTCTTTATTCCTTTCAAAATATTATATACAATGTTAAAATTACAGTGCACTCCAAAGCTAGGTCCCCTTAACTCTGCTCACTTGTGCATATGGCATATGACACAGCCCTTAATTACATAATCACATACTCCAGTATCCAGGAGACCTCTGCCTCATACAGCAGGTGAGGAAGGCTGCACACAGTGCAGTTACTAAGAAAACTGGCATTAAAAACCATTTATTTTCTCCATGGAAATTAAGTTCTAATTTTAAAATGTTTTTAATAATGACATTATTTGTAAATGGACACAATGTTCATGTATTTGTATCCATGAGTCCCCACTCCACTCATTGCATGCTACAATCTGCACAGAGGGCTACATTCTTTTCTCAGTCATAGGATTAATTCCATTTACTTCACTGCAGATGTCACTGGGAACAGAATTGGCCAAGAATGATGCAGGGCTTCTCAGGATCCCCCCCTCATTCACTGTCCACTGTCCAACCTGAGCATCAAAGAGACAGGGCCCCTGCAGAAATCATTGTCTGATCACATAATTAAGGACTGTACCATAATGTGCAGGCACTGAGGTCAGGTCTCCAGCGCAACTGTAACTCCGAGTATTGTGTCCATTTACAAGGAAATTTGTATGAAGCAGAGTTTAATTAAAACAAAACACAGCAAACTGTGACTGTTCCAATTAACTCCTGAACACTAGAACTGCAATGAGGCAAGACCTCCAGTCAGCAGAAAAGCAAGGACAATGCTTCATTTGTTCACCTCTCAGATTACATGTATGTGTATAAATTTAGAGATTTCCCTTTGTGGGGACCAAGAACTCAATTTTGCCAAAGATCCTGTGGAAGTAAAAAGTGCAGCTGAGCTGTAGAGATAATGCACAACACTTAGCATGCTAGATCTTCAAAGCACAGTATACATATATTTTCTCCCCACGAGATTCCAACTTAATGACTTATATAAAGATTTCTATACATGGAAACTTCAAGTAGTCAAATTAGATATCTTTAAACACTTAGGGTAGTTTGTGTGTGTGTGCACATGCGAGTATCGACAGAAAGAATACCTTGTTATGTATTCTATATATTTTACATATATGTTAACATATTCTTTGTATGGTATTTCAAGTTTTTATAATTCCTGTACTCACTAATCTTGTACTTGTAAATTACTTGTGTAATCTTGTTAAGATTAGTAATGGCTGTATAATATGTAGGCAAGAACACATAACAGTCACAGTGTGATATATTTGTGACGCAAGTGCATTGTATGGCACCAAATATATAGTTATAAACAAACAGGATTTTTTTTAAGCAAGTCAGAATAGTGAAACCTACTCAGAATGAATCCTGTTTAGAGTGAAGTAGAGTTAGTTTTAGATTGTTCTGGGCATTGCGAGGTGTAAATGGCAATTGGTTCCAGCAGGCCTCTGTCAGTCAAGCACTTCTGTGTTAAGAAATAAATAAACAACAGGGTTCCCCTTGCTATTTACAACTAACTACTCCATAACCTGGGTTGGCTGGAAGGAGGTAGCACCAATTTGCTGCTAATGCTCTAGTTTAACTCCAGGTGCAAGATTCTGAAAGCATTTTTCCATCCAGTCACAGTTGCTGAAGGACCTGAAAAATAAATTGAACAAAG
Organism: Platysternon megacephalum; assembly: GCA_003942145.1. Taxonomy (NCBI): domain Eukaryota; kingdom Metazoa; phylum Chordata; order Testudines; family Platysternidae; genus Platysternon; species Platysternon megacephalum. The sequence goes on along the minus strand of QXTE01000085.1, from coordinate 7,184,496 downwards.
CGCACATAAAGAAACCCTGGAGCTGGATGTCAATTTTTAGGAAGTATAGCATTGATTTGGGGTCTCTTGGCCTCTATGTCAGTGGTTCGCAACCTTTCCAGATTACTGTACCCCTTTCAGGAGTCTGATTTGCCTTGCGTACCCCGAGATGTCATCTCACTTAAAAACTACTTGCTTACAAAATCATACATAAAAATACAAAAAAGTGTCACAGCACACTATCACTGAAAAATTGCTGACTCATTTTTTAATATAAATATTGTACTTACATTTCAGTGTATAGTATATAAAGCAATATAAAAAAGTCATTGTCTGTATGAAATTTTAGTTTGTACTGACTTTGCTAGTGCTTTTTATGTAGCCTGTTGTAAAACGAGGCAAACATCTAGATGAGTTGATGTACCCCCAGAAGACCTCTGAGTACACCCAGGGGTACGCACGTACCCCTGGTTGAGAACCACTGCACTATGTCACTCAACAGGCAGGCTGACCGATAGATAGAAATAGATTGTTTCACTTTTGCAGACAAAAGCAAGCAATGAGGCTTGGGGATCCACTTCAAAGTGAAGGTTTATCTTCCAAATGCTTTTCACCATAATCTCAGTGACCAAGTAATACCAACACAGAACTGGATTTCCAATGCACCGCAGTAGGATCAGGGATACTAATTCCTCCAGGACCTCATCTGTGGCACTGTCAGTTGATTCCAATTCATTTCAACTCCAAATAATGTTGGGACCATTATGTTTTGAAAACCAAATCTTGAAAGTGGAAACCAAAGTGTGATGATTTTATGGTGTGGCTTCATGCTCATCCTCAAATTGCTGTTATGGCAGGCTCTCACCCCAGAGTTCCCTGCCTCAGCTTCCCCTTATGGACTATCAAGAAGTTCAATGAGGTTTCTATATAGTGAACAGTACCTCTTTAGGGACCTAGTTTAATTAATCAAAGGCCAAACATGGTATGCAAACAAGCCTTCACTCCTGTATCATAACTGAGTGATGGGAAAGAAAATTAGTCTGCATGCCCCCACCTGATTCCTTCCATCCAGGCTCTTCATCAGTAAGGCCCCCTCAACCCAGAATCCTCTTCTGAAGTCAGGTCTCCTGCCATCCACTGGGAAAAGGTTCCTTCTCTGGATTCAGGACCGCTACAGAGATCAAACCATTACAGCTCTTCCCTAGAGGAGCACATAGCTCCCCAACAACCTAGATCCCTTGCCCCTCCTAGTCCTTTCAAGACCTGCTCGCCCCAGCAGCACCTCTTCTGGGTCCCCTTTCCTGGTAAACTCTAACCAACTCCCCTGCAAATTTCCTCTCCTCACGAGCATCTCTGATCTGAGAGCCCCTGACTGAGCTTTCATAAGCCTAGATGTTCCTTAACTAATTAACTGCTACCCGGGCACTAGGCAGTTAACTACTCATGTGGAGCTGAGTTGGCCCATTCTCCTTAGAGGCAGGGCCGGCTCCAGGCACCAGCTTAGCAAGCAGGTGCTTGGGGCGGCCACTCCGGAGAGGGGCGGCACGTCCAGCTATTCAGCGGCAATTCAGCGGAGGGTCCCTCACTCCCGCTCGGAGCGAAGGACCTCCCGCCGAATTGCCGCCGCAGATCGCGATCGCAGCTTTTTTTTTTTTTTGGCTGCCTGGGGTGGCAAAAACCCTGGAGCCAGCCCTGCTTAGAGGAGCCTGTCTCAGGTAGATTGAGTGCCTGAGCCTCTGATGGATCAGCTACCCTGTGACAGGCTTATTAGACTTTTTGCTGTAATTTAACTACAACCTCTCCCAAGTGTAAATGACAAGCATCTCTGTAATTTCTTATCTTTTAAAATTAATATTTTGCTTCACAGAAGACAAACTGGGAAATTGTAGCACAGTTAACACAGTTCAGGGCACAAAGAATGCTCTTTGGAGATAATACGCCTGCTCTTTAATCACTCTCAAACAAATATCTCACTTGGGCAACATCTACTCCTGCTACAATCTTTATCATCCGCCTCACAGAGAATGGCAAGGCAGATAAAGCACTCAGCAGCGTGTCCATCCACCCCCTGGCCACCCATTTCTCTTTGTATGCAACCTCTGAGAGGGGATCCTGCAGAGCTAAATCCATATTAAGTATGTATTACTTTGTTGCTCAAAGCCTTCTTAGTCTTTGTTAAAGTAGCTGTATATAGCAAATTGATACAGAGGAGTTTTTATGCGAGATATCCAGATGAAAATACAGGTCCTTTTCAATTGTAATCCCTGATAATGGACATTGTCCTGACCCCAATTAAAATTCCTGAATATGAACTGGAAATTGTTTGGCAAACAGAGAACTGAACATAAACATTAATGGTAAGGGGAGTAGTATCAAGTGACCTACAACAGGCAATAATGTTTTCATTAATGATCTAGAGAAAGGTATAAATTCAACAGGGATTGCATTTGGTAAGAAAAGCTAAAGCAGAGGGTCAGACCCACAGTGCACAGAAACCCAGAGAGATCATAACAGTGGAGTTTGGGCAATAAGATCAGTTCTAATGAATGCTATATCCAAGGAAAGGAAGTATCAGCAGATACTTGTCACATTTTGATAAAGGAAATTCTCCCCCATGGATTTCAGTCTGGAGTATATTAAATGAGTCCCATTGTGAGGGTCACAGGCCTTGTGCTAGGGCAGGGTATCTGGGGGCATTCTCTCCCATGGGTGGCTATGTTATCTGTTGGCAAGAGGCAATGACACAGGACTTGGGGAAAGGAGCTGAGGCATGGAGAAAGAACAGGTGATGCTTCTGCTAGACATTAGTCAGGGAAGTACTGAAATGCTGGCCACATACAAAGTGAAACACCTAGTGTACAACAGGGCTGGTGTGTTTAAGTTTGTATTTGCTGGCTGTGGTTAAACCCCCTCCTCCCCCCCAGCTCAGTGTAGAGTCTACAAGGTCTTTTCCTCCAGCCTGGCGTTGCTGCACTGCTGGGTGATGGTGGGAGATGCTGCAGGGCCTGGGCCGGTGAATGGAATTGTGGTGGAGAATCAAACGGGTGTTAGAGCAACGAGGGGCGTGAGCACCTGGGAGGTGAGCGGGTGAACCAGAGCCAGTGGCTGTAGGGTCCCGCAGGCTGGGAGCTGCAGTGGCTGGCAGGTCCCAGGCTCCGAGCGGCAGGATACGCACAGGCTGCAGAGACAGCGCCACGGCGGGTAACCCCGGAGCTCCAGGCTGCTGTGCACGGGTCTGTGCTGGGCCTGCGTGCGGGAGAGCTCCCCGTCCTGTTCTCGTGCGGGCCCGCGCAGCCCGGGGCGCGGCAGAGGGGATCTCATGCCTCACACGACCGGGCCCAGCCTCGGGGAAAGCGTCGCTCGCTTCTCGCCACATCGCCGGCCCGCGGCAGAGCGCGACCTCTGGACCGGAGCAGCTCGAACCGGCGGCCACTCCGCGCATGCGCGGAACCGGAAGTCCGCCAGTCATTGCTTCTTTAGGGCTCTTCTATGCTACTGAACTGAGGCGTCTCTATGGCCCGCGGCTGCCGCTCGCTCGGGGAGCTGTGAGGGAGGGGGAAGTGGCGGGGGCGCCTCCGGCTGCCTCGCGGGGAGCCGGCGCGGGGGGATGGGCGAGAGTACCAACCCTATCAGCGTGATCCTGGTGAGCTCGGGCAGCCGCGGCAACAAGCTGCTCTTCCGCTTCCCCTTCCAGCGGGGCCCGGAGCACCCGGCCGCCCAGGCCGGTAAGTGACAGCGCGGGGCCACGTGCCGGGCGGCCGGGCGCACGAGGCTGGAGCTGGCCGCTAGGTCTCGGGGATTCGGCTTCTGGGTCTTGTCGCGCGCGCAGAGCGGCCTGAGCCCGCCCCTCTCGCTGTGTGGGCCGGTCCCGCGGGTGCCGGCCTGGCAGCGTGGCCAGGAGCCGGACCCCTCCCAGACACACAAGGGCTTGCTTCCAATCCCGGTTGAAGAGCGAGGCGGGGCTTGGGCTCGGCCCTCTGGCCCTGGGGAGTAGCCAGGCAGCGCTGAGGGGCAGGGAGCCGAGCTGGAGGGGTGAGGGGGCGAGTGGCCAGGCGATGATGGAGCTCCCGAGGCTAGGAAGGGTAGGAAGGAGGGAGAGCAGCGGAATAAGGACAATGGTTTTCATAACAGCAGACAAACTCTGAGAACCAGTGGGTAAGGTCCCGAAAGAAGACAATCTTAGAGGAAAATCTCCGTTCAGGAGAGGTGGGGGCAGTGTTTTCCCCAGGAATTGAAATTAGGAGGGGTGTTGGAATATTTGGATGGAGGCTGACGAGGTGGGCTGTATGGCACCACAGTAAAAACTGAAAAATGTTTCATTACCATTTTATTAGATTTAACTCATGTTTTAAAATCATCACAAAAATTAAAGTTGGCTACTCAAGCCTACTATGAAGCACTACATCTACATCCGTCTTGGTTTCTTGTTGTAATTTTGCACTCGGTGGTGTCTTCTTGTGTGTCTTTTACTTCCAGTCCTTCATGATATGCTCCTGATCAGGCAGAAGGTGACTTCTTTCAGAACACAAAATTCTATTCATTGAGGGAAAAGAACACTCAACGGTAGCCATTGTGCCTGGGAGTAGCAAGAGATGAATTCCTACTTCTTTCATCCCAGGAAACATAGCACAAAGATTGGGTCGAACCACTAGTGATGATAAAAAAGTTGAAGTTAATTCTTCATTCGTTCGTCGTATGATATTCCACTCTGTGTTCAAAATTCTCTATTCTGTCCTGATCACATAGCAGCCCTGTTGCTGGTAGTGCCTCATTCCACTCAACTGTAAGTGCTTTATAAGACAGGCATCTGTAAAAGTTACGTGGAGGTTGAGTAGAATCCAGAAATCACTATTGTAGATTTGTAAGAATCAAATCTCTGTACTTTTTCAGCTGGCTTAACAAGCACTTCTTGTCTTTTTCACTGAAGGAGTCTGATGGGTTGGATTACAGAAACCCCCTTGGGAGCTACCATCTAATGTACCAAGACTACTTCTATTCCTGTTTTCCCTGCCAGCTCAGTGGCTTCAGCACCCTGTCTTGCTGAAGCCAGACACACCCGTCTGCTCCAACACAGACCCAGGGTCTGAATTACCTGCCCCAAAGCTGCAGGTTTACCTAAAAACAGCTCACGGAAGTGTGCTTGTCTTTAGCACTCAGATGCCCAACTCCCAGTGGGGTCTAAACCCAAATAAATCCGTTTTACCCTGTATAAAGCTTATACAGGGTAAACTCATAAATTGTTCGCCCTCTATAACACTGATAGAGAGATATGCACAGTTGTTTGCTCCCCCAGGTATTAAAGTTAATTAATAAGTAGAAAGTGATTTTATTAAATACAGAAAGTAGGATTTAAGTGATTCCAAGTAGTAACAGACAGAACAAAGTAAGTTACCCAGCAAAATAAAATAAAATGCGCAAATCTATGTCTAATTGCACTAAATACAGATAAGATCCTCACCAGTTCCAAAATGTTCCCTTTTACAGGCTAATCTTCTTTTAGCCTGGGTCCAGCAATCACTCACACCCCCTGTAGTTTTCAGTTTCCTTCAAGTGTCCTGTGGGGGTGGAGAGGCTCCTTCTTTAGCCAGCTGAAGACAAAATGGAGGGGTCTCCCACAGGTTTAAATAGACTGTCTCTTGTGGGTGGAGACCCCCTCCTCTCCCTCTGTAGAATCCTGTCACAGAATGGAGATTCGAAAATCACATGGGCAGGTCACATGCCCATGCATGACTCAGGACTGCAGGTAGCAGCCATTACCCACATGCTGCCTTGAACGTCCTCAGGTAGACTTCTGATGTGGATTGGAATCTTCCAAGCTCTTTTGTCTGTTAAGTGCCCCCTGACTGAACACCTAATTTGCACATTCCTTTCCCAAGAAGTCATCAAATGTTCTAACTGAGGCCCCTTAGGAATCAAGCAATTACACAGCCAATGTTCATAACTTTGAACACACAAATGGTGCCTGCATACAACTAGGGTGAACATAACTAGTAGATCATAACCTTTACATAGATATGTACCTGGCACAGGCAGCACAAAACATATTCCAGTTATGTCATATTCCCACAAAGCCTTATGGGAGGTACCGTCACACCCTCCCCCTGAACTTACTGCCAGAGACTTGGACACTGTCCATGGCGGAGGCAGTACCCGTAAAATTCCTGTTTGTCTTTGATCACACTTCTTTTCAGTACCTTGAAACCATATGTCAGTTCTAGGGGTTTTAGCCCATTTTGAGGTTCCTGATCCCCAGATGCCTGAAAACAGGTTGGGGTGTAGCATTAACAGAATGCAGACAGCAATACCTGTTAAAGTGGAGGTGTCTTGACCTTTAACCACCAAGGCCATGAGGCGGTGTGCCTCAGTTTCCCCTTCTACACAGCAGCATGGGCCTGTTATGCTTTTGCTGCTGTGCCAAGCTTCCAGTCTATTTACAGGTATAGGCTGCAAAGCAACATGCTTGTGGGGCTGTCTTGTTACCATCCCTAGCATGTACAACAGTTTTCTCCATAAATCAGGTATGTTCCATGTTTTTAGAGGGTTTACCACTAGTATGAATTCTTTTGTTTTATCCCAGAGGTGAATCAGCAAAAGACACAAGGTTAACAGCAAATCTACGGTGGACAGGTTTTGTTCACTCAATTTGACCTGTTTAGCATCTATTGCATTTTCCCAGTTCTCTGTGCCTTCTGGAAGACACTCTGATTCAGAATCTTCAGCCTCTGTGGGGAAAGCTGCTAATTCAGGCATGTGTTTGGGTCTTTGGCCAGGAAAGGGTGTACTACAACCCTGCCTGCCCTCGGCCCCTCCCTCCGGAATTTCTCTGGGCTGGTCCCCGCCCCCTGGTAGAGTTTCACTCATGCAGAGATTTCCCCCCCCCTGTCTAGGAGAGAGAGTTTCATCTCTTACAAGTGGGGTAAGAACAGCCTTTTTCAATGGGGTGCTCTGTACCCCTTTGGGCACCTCACTTTCTGTTTCCAACAGGTCAGCTGGATGGGCCCCCCCCTCCGGGAGACTTGACCCCCAGGTTTCCCTTAAAACCTGATCTACAAGAGAGGGAGCTGGCATTTTAAATGCAGGCTTTTCACCCTCCTCTTGGGAAAGTCCCTCCCTACAAAAGGTGGGCAGACTCTCTGGCCCCCCCTCACCTTCCATCTGGGCTTCCCTCTCTGGGCTCCCCTCTGGGTCAGACACTCCTGTGTCCCCCAAAAGGGAAGGTGACCCTGCTCCAGCTGTGGGCTCACAGCTACCAGCCATGACAGACCTTTCACTGGCCAGCAAAATCCCCCCCCTTTCACTCGGGTTGGGCTGGCACCCAGCTACAGAGTCTTTGGGGTCTGTTCCCACCGCAGCAGTTACCAAGACCCCAACTTCCACCTTCGGGACACACGTCTCTGTGCACCCCAGGGCGGGCCCTGCCCCCTGTTGACCTGCAACTTCCTGGCAGTCAGCAGCTGGGGTGACCCCCCTGTTACCAGGTGGTACATCCCCCTCCCCCAGGGAGATGATTACGGGACAGGAGCTGGCTTCGTCCAGCCCCTCCCTCTGGAACTTCCCTTGAGCCCTGGGGCCACAGGAACTGGCTACAACCATCCCTGCCCCCGCAGCTGCTCCCTGTACTGCTGCAGAGGAATCTAAGAGACACTCTCCTATTCCCCCAGCAGTCCATGTGACTTCACCCTCCCCTCCGGGGCTTTTAGCACAAGATTCCTTCTCCCTGCTAACCAACCCTGGGACAGATTCTGCCACATTAAAGAAATCATTTCCCAGTAGAAACGGTGCAAAATTGTGTGCCACCGTTGCAACTGTCAGTTCAGCCTGCAAATCCCGAGTTTGCATGTGAACTTTAGCTAAAGGTGCAAGGACTTTGTAACCCCCAACCAGCTCTAATTCTGCCATTTTACCTGGCAACAAATCCTTCTCCTGAATCAGGTCCCTCCTGATCACAGAAATTTCTGCACCCGTGTCCCTTAATCCCATAACCACCTCTCCATTAATTTCGACAGCATGCATATGCTTATTGCTTGGTTGTGTGGAAGCAAGCTTTACAAATCCTGTGTGGAAAGAGGCCACAGCCTGGCTCTGAGAAGCTGCAGCTTCCTGTGTAACTTGCTGCCTGTTTTCACTCAGCAAGGGACACTTATTCCTCAGGTGCTCAGTGGACTTACAATGATAGCACCTCCTGGGCTCCTCTGCTTGCACAGGAAATTTGGGACGAGTACCAGGGGAATGGGGAGGTGACCGCCCAGCCTCTTTTTTCCCAGACCCAGGGATAAAACGGTGATTCTGCTTTCCCCCACCCTTATACCCCTCTGCCTGTGGTTTATGTTTGATTGCAGCTTGTGCTTGCTCATAAGAGTCTGCATACCCAGCTAATTCACCCAGTGCATTTACCTTTTTGTCCCACACATACTGTTTCACATCATCACTGCACATATTCAGGAATTGTTCCTGAGTAACCAGATCACACATCCCTTCGAAGCTTGTAACACCTTTCCCCCGCACCCACTTATCTACCAAATCTCTCATTTCATTGGCATAAGCCAGATTACTTAATCCAGATCCCCTCTTAAGACTCCTGAATTTAACCCTATAGGTTTCAGGTGTAACCTGAAACTGTTTCAAAACCAGTTCCTTAAATTTACCATAGTCTGAAGCATCATCAATAGGCATCTTATTGAATATGTCCAGAGCTCTGCCAGTCAATTTTGCTATTAATGTGGTCAGTTTCTGATCTTCAGGGATGGCATGGAGGGTGCACAGTCTCTCAAAGGTGATGAAATACTCGGCAATATCGCTGGACTCATCATACTGTGGGCACAGTCGCTCCCATTTGTGGATTTTTGGGGAAGTGGAGCCAGCAGGTGAAGGATTTTGTCTCTTCAACTCCAGAACAGCCAGTTCATGTTTCTGGGCCTCCATAGCTCTCTTGTGGGCAGCCTCTTCCCTCGCTGCCTCCATCTCCATAGCTCTCTTGTGGGCAGTTTCCTCTACCTCCATAGCTCTCTTGTGGGCAGTTTCCTCTGCCTCCATAGCTCTCTTGTGGGCAGCCTCTTCCCTCACTTTTTCTGCCTCCACAGCACTAATTTCTAATTGTCTTAGCTCTACCCGTCTCTTATGTTCATTCTCTCTCTCTGTTGCTTCCAACCTAGCCAATTCGAGCTTGGTAGCTGTCTCACTAGTAGGCATCTTCCTGCTTTCTTCTGCTGGGCCACACCCCTCTGCAGTTCACTGAAACTGGGATAGACTCAGCTCAGGAGATTCTTAGTTAACAGAGACTCTCACAGTCTTCTGATCTTCCTTCTTACTTATTTTGCTTCCTTTTCTGTCCCTACTTCCCTTTCCCGAAATAAGCAAACAGAAAATAACAAACCAGTAACCACTTTGTCTGTTCTCCAGCCACCACACTTAAAACTCACTTAAAATCACTACCAGTATCTCAAAGCAATCAGCTGTGCACAGATCCTGCTCGACTACGCCACTGTGACGGGTTGGATCACAGAAACCCCCTTGGGAGCTGCCAACTGATGTGCAAAGGCTACCTCTGTTCCTGTTCTCCCTGCCAGCTCAGTGGCTTCAGCTCCCTGTCTTGGTGAAGCCAGACACACCCGTCTGCTCCAGCACAGACTCAGGGTCTGAATCACCTGTCCCAAAGCTGCAGGTTTACCTGAAAACAGCTCACAGAAGTGTGCTTGCCTTTAGCACTCAGATGCCCAATTCCCAATGGGGTCTAAACCCAAATAAATCCGTTTTACCCTGTATAAAGCTTATACAGGGTAAACTCATAAATTGTTCGCCCTCTATAACACTGATAGAGAGATATGCACAGTTGTTTGCTCCCCCAGGTATTAATACATACTCTGAGTTAATTAATAAGTAGAAAGTGATTTTATTAAATACAGAAAGTAGGATTTAAGTGATTCCAAGTAGTAACAGACAGAACAAAGTAAGTTACCCAGCAAAATAAAATAAAATGCGCAAATCTATGTCTAATTGCACTAAATACAGATAAGATCCTCACCAGTTCCAAAATGTTCCCTTTTACAGGCTAATCTTCTTTTAGCCTGGGTCCAGCAGTTACTCACACCCCCTGTAGTTACTGTCCTTTGTTCCAGTTTCCTTCAAGTACCCTGGGGGTGGGTGGAGAGGCTCCTTCTTTAGCCAGCTGAAGACAAAATGGAGGGGTCTCCCACGGGTTTAAATAGACTCTCTCTTGACCCCCTTCTCACCCTCTGTAGAATCCAGTTACAAAATGGAGATTCGGGATCACATGGGCAGGTCATATGCCCATGCATGACTCAGGACTTGCAGGTAGCAGCCATCACCCACATGCTACCCTGAACGTCCTCAGGTAGACTTCTTATGTGGATTGGAGTCTTCCAAGCTCTTTTGTCTGTTAAGTGCTCCCTGATTGAACACTTAATTTGCACATTCCTTTCCCAAGAAGTGATCAAATGTTCTAACTAAGCCCACTTAGAAATCAAGCAATTATATAGCCAATGTTCATAACTTTGATCACACAAATGGTGCCTGCATACAACTAGGATGAACATAACCAGTAGATCATAACCTTTACATAGATATGTTACATGGCCTATGTAGCAAAACCCTATTCCAGTTATATACATACATACATTTATGAGCCTCCCCCATAAAGCCTTGTGGGGTACGCTGTCACAAGTCAATATAAGTACTTTCATTAGTTAACTTCTGGACTGAAGTCTTTGCTTCTTCCAGTACATTTTCAATGGATATCTCTCTGATTAATCCAAGGGTAGCTTCTATTGCTGGACAAAGATCTACTACTGTTGTAGCAGATGCTTGGATGATCTTGTTTAATGACCCAAGTGGTTTCAACAGTAGACTTACAAGAGAGAGAATTGCGATAGTCTTCTCTGAACTTAGCAACAAAAGTAGTCCACCAGCCTCACTACTTAGATCTGTTCTATCTTGGTGGATACTTTCCAAAGCCAGTAATAATGGTTGCAGTAATTTTAAGACAACAGCCAAGAATCGCTCATGAGAAAGCCAGCAGGTTTTCCCAGGTTGGACTCATTTGAACTTCAATCCCAGTGTATCTTCTATTTGTTTCCAAGATGCTCAGTCCTTTTGGACTCTTGCTGAAAAAAAGAGTATAAAAAAGCCATTAAATTTGTGGCTTTTTAATGTCTTTTGAAGATTCTGCAGCTTGTACTAGCGCTAGCTGAAGTAGATGTCCTCTGCAGCGTGTATAGGAGAGATTAAGGTTACACTTTTCTCTAGCAAAGCTTGTACTCCCCTATGTCTTCCAGAGAAGTTTGTAGCTCCATCAAATGCACAAGCAGACATCTATTTGGAGTTCAGTTTACAAGCATTTAACTCTTCTAAGATGTCACAGATGCAGCTGATGTGTCTTCTATAACCTGAACATCTAGAATGCATCTACTGGCCTACCACAGACATCAAGATAACGTACGTAATGACTTAATACTTGATGCCTATTTGCATTGGTGCATTCATCAGCCATGTATGCACATATTTTGAATGTGGTGAGAGAGTTCTTCACTTTTTCAACTGCTGAGTCTTTTACTGTTCACTGCATGCTTCTAGAGAGTCAGCTGAGTTTTTTGCAGAAAGATAGTGAGCATTTACCAGTTTTATTCGAAACCAGTGTCCAACTTCAGGATTAACAAGTGACAATGCACTTAACATTGGCCTCCAGTTTGTAGTGTGTGGTATCTCTTCCTTCAATAGAAAGTATGATGCAACAGCCATGTTGGTTCACATAAACTGAGTTAAAAGAATGAGGAGTCCTTGTGGCACCTTAGAGACTAACAAATTTATTTGGGCATAAGCTTTCGTGAGCTAAAACCCACTTCATCAGATGCATGGAGTGGAAAATACAGTAGGCAGGTATAAATACACAGTACATGAAACTGAGTTGTGTCTCCAGCATTCTTAACAGCCTCATTAAGTTCTTTTAAAATTGGCTTTGATAGTGACTGGCTTATAAGGCTTTCTGCATGTTGATGCAGTCCAGAGGCATGGTGTTTTGGAGCCTTTTCATATAGGTTGTCAGTATTGGCTTAGCTCAGGGGTGGCCAACCTGTGGCTCTGGAGCCACATGCGGCTCTTCAGAGGTTAATATGTGGCTCCTTACCTAGGCACTGATTCTGGGGCTGGAGCTATGAATGCTAACTTTCCAATGTGCTGGGGGGTGCTCACTGCTCAACCCCCTGCTCTGCCCCAAGCCCTGCCCCCACTCCACTCCTTCCCCTGAACCTTGCATGCCCTCTCTTCTCCCCCTATCCCCCCCATAGCCTCCTGCGTAGGCGCTGATTGGTGGGGGCTGCCGGGAGGCACTGGGGAGCAGATGGGGGGCTGCTGACATATTACTGTGGCTCTTTGGCAATGTACATTGGTAAATTCTGGCTCCTTCTCAGGCTCAGGTTGGCCACCCCTGGTAGCTGATCAGTCTGGCAAACCAAGCTCCTCCACTTTTACTATATAAATCCATGATATGTCCACATCTTGAATACTGCGTGCAGTCCTGGTCACCTCATCTCAAAAAGATATATTGGAATTGGAAAAGGTACAGAGAAGGGCAACAAAAATGATTAGGAGTATGGAACAGATTCCATATGAGGAGAGATTAAAAAGACTGAGACTTTTCAGCTTGGAAAAGAGACAGCTAAGAGGGGATATGATAGAGGCTTATAAAATCTTGACTGGTGTGGAAAAAATGAATAAGGAAGTGTTATTTACCCCTTCACTTAACACAAGAACCAGGGGTCACCCAATGAAATTAATAGGCAGCAAGTTTAAAACAAACAAAAGGAAGTATTTCTTCACACAACGTACAGTCACCCGTGGAAATTTTTGTTCGGGGATGTTGTGAAGACCAAAATTACAACAGGGTTAAAAAAAGAACTAGATAAGTTCACGGAGGTTAGGTCCATCAATGGCTATTAGCCAGGATGGGCAGGGATGCAACACCATCTCTGAGTGTCCCTAGCCTCTGTTCGTCAGAAGCTGGGAGTGGATGACAGGGGATGGATCACTCGATGATTCCCTATTCTGTTCATTCCTTCTGAAGTACCTGGAATAGTCACTGTCAGAAGATAGGATACTGGGATAGATGGACCATTGATCTGACCCACTATGACTGTTCTTACATAAAAATAATAATAAAAAAGTTTAGTACAGAAACTCCCCAAGATAATGACCCCTTGAGATAGTGATGATGTGAGATAATGACCTTGGCAAATAATGCATTTTAAAAATCTTGGCCTACTAGGAAATGTATATTTATATAAGTTTCCCAGTCACAAATCTAGCATTCTGGAGAAAAGTCACTCAAACATAGTCCAATGCTCTGGCCGCTGTTGTTTGTCGTGCCACCGTTCACTCTACCGCTCCATCCCCAATGGTCCTGCACTGTCACCTGCTGCCACCTGCCACTGTGACCTCTGCGAGTTGGTCTCTCGAGGTTCCACCCAGCTCTCAGTGGGGGAACCTCGCTGCTCATGCAGGCTGGGCCGTCTCTTCCACAGAAACACTGTCCCACAGCAGGTCTAAGCACTTAGATCTGATTATCAGTGACTTCAGCTCTAGTGGTCACTTAACAAACCAAAAGACTCTCTATGAAGCCTAACCAGCTTTATCTCTAAACAGGAGAGAAGGGCAGGTCAAATAGTATCTGTGACTCTTAGGTAGAGCCAACACCACCAAGCAAAACACCTGTGCCCCACCCTCTTCACTAGGGTATGGCATCCAAACCTCCTGCTTAGGGAGTGCAGTTCAGTTGAGGGTGACTGACCAGTGCTTAATTTGTAATGAAAGAGGTGCCAGGGCTCAAGCAAGTTTGTTACTTTCATAACTGATGTGACAAGCCCAGAGGTCCCAGGGCTATGAACTGCTGAGCCTAGAGGTGCCTTGGCAAGCCCTAGCACAAATTAAGCACTGAGAGAGACCCCCTCATTCAGTCAGGCTAAGTACAGTTCTGTTGCCCTTTACTCATACAATACGGATAACAACATTTCATGACCCCCACATTTAATACTTAAGTGATTTGTAACCCAACACCAGCCAAAATTGATAACTTGGGCAGCACAGCTCTGTCTGCTGGATACCTAGTCAGAGTAGGTGTGTTCATGTAAATACAGTCTGGTCCTGAAGCCTTTACATCCACCCCGGCTCATCACTAGCTGTCAGGGGAGAGCTCATTCAGACCTTGCTTATAAATAATAATTTGAAATAATTAGGTAGGCCAATATAGCCGAAACAAATGTGCCGACATTGTCATAAATAACAGCTGTATGAGGAAGTTAGTCTTTGTTCATACTTTTCAAACCCATTATGCTTTCTCAGGTACAAGTATTTTCTCATATACTGTATATGCTTTTAAAGTGTGTATTAATGTTTCAATTTCAATTCAGATTTCCAGCCAATGACTAAATTGGCAACACTGCATGTAACTGGGGAGGTGCTGGGGAAATTCAGGGGGTTGTACACCCCCTTGCGTGGGGTCTAGGGAAATCCCTGGCTGGGGGTTTCTTAAGAAGACTATTAAATTGAGCACAGCAAACTATTCCGATGTGAAGGAAAGATAGCAGGAGTAAGTCTCGAGTGATCTGAAAATCAAAAAGGATTCTTACAAAAAGGGGCAACAGGGACAAATTGCTAAGGAGGAGTACGGAAGTATACTAAGCAGTGGTGTTGTAGCTGTGTGGGTCCCAGTATATTAAATGGTCCCTTGAAATATGTGTTAACTACTTATGCTAAACCATCTGTTCCACCTTGTATTTAGCTGTGGTACTCTGAGTACGTTTCCCAGACCTGAAGAACTCTGTGTAAGCTTGAAATATTGTCTCTCTCCGAAGTTGGGCCAGTAAAAGATATTACTTGACCCACCTTGACTCTCTCTACAAAAGAATAGTACAGAGGTAAAAACAAAATCAGGCTAACGCACAAAAGGAATTACACCAAGCAAGGGACATAAAAGACAACAAGAAGAGCAGGGGTTCTCAAACTGGGGGTTGGGACCCCTCAGGGGGTCGTGAGGTTATTATATGGGGGGTCATGAGCTGTCAGCCTGTACCCCAAACCCTACTTTGCATTCCGCATTTATAATGGTGTTAAATGTATAAAAAAGTGTTTTTAATTTATAAGGGGGGGTCACATTCAGAGGCTTGCTATATGAAAGGGGTCACCAGTACAAAAGTTTGAGAACCACTGAAGAAGAGTTTATTTAAATACATTCGGAGCAAGAGAAAGACAAAGGAAAGTGTAGGTTTGCTGCTTAGCGAAAAAGGAGAGCTAACATGACATCAAGAAGGGTGAGGTGTTTAATACCTATACTGCTTCAGTCTTCACTAAAAAGGCTAATGGAGACCAGATACCAAACAGAGAAAAAGCTAATATCATTCTGGGTGTATTAACAGGAATGTTGTATGTATGTAGGTAATAGTCCTGCTCTGCTCAACACGGGGGAGGCCACAGCTGGAGTAGTGTCCAGTTCTGGGTGCCACACTTTAGGAAAGATGTGGACAAATTGGAGAGAGTCCAGAAGGGAGCAACAAAAATGATAAAAGGTTTAGAAAACCTGACCTGTGAGGAAAAGTTAACAAACTGGGCATATTTAATCTTGAGAAAAGAAGACTGAGAGAAGACCTGATAACAGTCTTCAAATATGTTAAGGACTCTTATAAAGAGGATGGTAGGACAAGAAATAATGAGCTTAATCTGCAGTAAGGAAGATTTAGGTTAGATATTAGGAAACACTTTGAACTAGCTAAGCTCTGGGATATTCTTTCAAAGGACATTGTGGAATCCCCATCATTGGAGGTTTTTAAAAGCAGGTTGAACAAGTGCCTGTCAGGGATTATCTGGGTTTACTTGGTGCTGCCACTGTGCAGAGTGCTGAACTTGATGATTTCTCTAGGTCCTTCCAGCCCTCCATTTCTATGATTCTATACATTGTATGTTTTAAAGCTGCAGCTAGGAGGGCTAGAAACCAACTCTGTTGTTATTATTTGTATTGCAGTAGTGCCTAGGAATCCCTGTTTTGGAGCAGCCCCTGTTGTGCTAGGCAACAAACAGACAGAACAAAAAGACAGTAGTTCCCCTATAAAAATGGGGATAATGATACTGACCTCCTTTGTAATGTACTTTGGGATTTATCTACTGATGAAAAGAATTGTATAAGAGCTAGGTATTATTTAGTATTTAAATGAAAGATGAGGTTCTTGCCTAATCACATGCCTCCAGGAACTGGGACTTTAAGAAAAATACCAAATATTGTGAGACTCATGATAAAATTTTAAGAGTTGGCAACACCAGGATTTCAAAAGGTTGATGGGAGAAAGACCAGCAAAATGTCCATTTGCAAAAGTTAAACACTCTTTTTTGTTTTCTCATTTGAATAGATTATCTTTATCCAAAGGGTTCCCAGAAGCCAGTGCAATGAGCATCTGATCTATTCACACAGTTGAATGTAGCTTGGAGAAGCACGTATAATGAGTTATATGTTCTAGTAGACTTAGTGCAATTTCCATTCCCTCCTTTCCCAGTTACTCATAATTCTAAAGCAAATTCCTTTTTGGGCTGACATTTTGAGTGCCTGGTCTTAATATTTGATCTAAATGTAAAACATTTAAAGGCATAGTAATTTCACCTCTACCCTGATCTGATGCACAGTGTCATTGTGGCTGAAGACAAAAGTTCCCTATGACCTACCCTGAGTCTGTTACCGTAGAATGCTGCTAGTTCACGTTCAAGATTTGTCTGAGGTGGAAGAAGCCTTCTGATTGCTTTATTCTTTCCGCCAAAGTGTAATGATGGACAGTTGCTTCCTTTTATAGATTCACAGATTCTAATGTCAGAAGGATTTGTGATCATTTAGTCTGACCTCATGTATAACACAGGCCAGAGATCTTCCCCAAAATAATTCCTAGAGCAGATCTTCTAGAAAATCATCCAACCTTGATTTAAAAATTGTCAGGGATGGAGAATCCACTATGGCCCTTGGTAAGTTGTTCCAATGGTAATTACCCCCACCGTCAAAAAATTACCTTATTCCAGTCGGAGTCTGTCTAGCTTCAACTTCTAGTCATTGGATCGTGTTATACTTTTCTCTACTAGATTTAAGAGCTTATTATTAAATATTTGGTCCTCATGCAGGTACTTATAGACTGTAATCAAGTCATGCCTTAACCTTCTCTTTGTTAAACTCAAGGAGCTCAGTCTGTTTAGTTTATCACCATAAGACATCTTTTCTAATCCTTTAATAATTCTTGTGGCTCTTCTCTGAACCCTCTCCAATTTATCAACATCCTTCTTGAACTGTGGACACAAGAACTGGATGCAGTATTCCAGCAACAGTTGCACTAGTGCCAAA
This sequence comes from Platysternon megacephalum, assembly GCA_003942145.1. Lineage (NCBI taxonomy): Eukaryota > Metazoa > Chordata > Testudines > Platysternidae > Platysternon > Platysternon megacephalum. Next base: position 7,167,140 of record QXTE01000085.1, on the reverse strand, counting down.
TACAGAGGTAAAATGACCTCTCTACTTCTACTCAAGATTTCTCTGTTTTTGCATCCCAGGATTGCTTTAGGCCTTTCGGCCACAGTGTTGCACTGGGAGCTTGTGTTTGGCTGATTATCCACCACAATCCCCAAATCTTTTTCAGAATCAGTGTTTTTCAGGGTAGAGTCCCCCATCCTGTAAGTATGGCCTCTTTGTTCCTAGATGTATACATTTACATTTAGCTGCATTAAAACTCATAATTTGCTTGCACCTAGCTTAGCAAACAATCCAGATTGCTCTGTATCCGTGATCTGTCCTCTTAATTATTTACCACTCCCCATTTTTTGCATCATCTGCAAACTTCATCAGTAATAATTTTGTTTTCTTCCAGGTCATTAATAAAAATGTTAAATAGCATAGGATCAAGACTAGAAACACACCCTTCTTCTCAAGAGCACTCACTTATAGTGTTCCTTTATGGGGGCTCAGCCTTGCCCTTAATTAACATCTGTTAGATCTTTAGGGAAGATTTTTCAACTCTCTAGGCTCAAATGCCATCCGTACACATAATGCCCGACTCTTTGTCCTCCTTTTCGTAAAATGGTTGGCTTTAACTACCCCTAGGCAAGATCATGTGATGGATTTGGAAAATCTTGACAAAATCTATTCTATTTAGGCTGAAAATGTGTGAGAGAGTCTCCAGTGGCTTCATATGTTCTGAGAATACTTTGGTTTCCTGAAGGCTATTATACCTTGGTCTAATTTCAGTTGGGTTTAGTATGTGGGTGCTGGGTGCTGGGTGGTGGTGGTGGTGGTGGTGGTGGTGGTAGTGGCCTGTGATATACAGGAGGTCAGACAGCAAAGCACCTAACAAGTAACAGATAGCAAATAAACCTTTATTTAGTATCTAAAGGTCACATATTTTACCCTTGATCTTTGTGCTAACCTTCCAATGTCATCAAAGGGCATTTAACACCCTGTTGTAGGTGTTAAAATGTGATTTGCCAAGAGAGAAGATATTTAAACCCTCTTTTGCATTATTTACCAAGATCAGCTGAAAGTTGTTTCAAAACTGTTTTTGTTTTTTCCCCTTCTTGTTGAAGGCATTAGATTTAAATTTGATTTCCATTATTGTTGATGGCATTAGATCTTTAGATTTCTTTCTCTGTGTAAGAGGACCCTCTGAAGGGCTAGTCAACTTGCTGGCTTCTGACATCAGAAACTGATAATGACACCTGAGCAATAGTAAGGGAAGGGAGTTAATCAAACTTTTAAAAGTTGTTTGTTTGCTGAATACCTATTTAATTCATATTTCTGCCAGATACTTGGGAAATAAGTTCTCTTTCAGCACCCCTTCAATCTTCAGTTGAAGGCTGAGGACACTTCTGGTCCTGTTTCTCAGACTGTCTTGGAGCAAAAACAGAGAAGTCAAGGCTGGATGTTTCTAATATAAAAAAGGAGGGAGAAAGGGCTTTTGTTGTTGTTTTTAAAGAGAACACTTTTGGGCCTTCCTAGTACATCCTTTAGAAAAAGGCACAAACACACATTTCTTTTTGAAGGTCACTGTTAAGTGATTCAAAATTATCTTCTTTTCCATTTGCTTCAGGTAAGCCAAGGAGCCGATATGCTGTGAATAGCACTAATGACAACACAGAAGACCTAGATGGAGACTCCAGGTAAGGAAATTTCCCCTCAACCAAAAGTTTTAAAATAGAGGAAGAGAATGGCCCATTCTCCTTTCTTGCACACTAGTTGAGTAGGCAAATCCTCTTGTACTGTATGAAAGGAGATCTGCAAAGAAAAACTCAGAACCGAGTTAACCTCAGACAGATGTGCTGGATGCACCTACTAACCAGGCACTTCTCACGAGAGTCAGAGTGCTGCTGAAGGTGCTGATTTTTGGGCAAGATGTAAATCAGACATTCTAACCCCTTCTGGTGATTAAAGAGCCCATGCCACTCTTTGAAAATAGGAGTGTTAATCCAGTGGTCAGATTTCTACCTACCTGCATCTCCAGATGGGAGTTACAGTTGGATGCAGTGTTCTTCACTTGCTGCCTTAACTCATGTAGAGTTGTGCACAAATAAACTGGTGTGTTTCCCCAGAGGTAGTTGCAGTTCTTTGTTGGATGAAGTGATGTCTCATAAGGATACTGAAATTTAAACAATGTTTTTGGGATCCTTGGATGAAAAGTGCTCTGGAAGTGCTGAGTGTCCCTGCGTATTATTCAGTTTAAATTGATCTTTTAAACATTCTTCTTACTTCATGCAGTCTCCTGCTTTGTTCTGGTTTGTGCATACCACAAAATTTATCACTCTGGGCTGTCACAGATGTTGGCAAAGTCAGCAGGTGTCCTGAGCTCACCCTTAGCTAAGTTGGTGTTCTCTGTGGCATGTTTTTTAAATCTTATGAAATAGTAAAAGCACGGGTTCTGTCACCCTTACTCCTGCTGAGGAGAGTGTTATTTGAAATCAGTTAGACTAATTACAGTGAAAGATACTACTTAACGTGAGAGAAGTTGACAGAATTGGACCTCAAAAGGGGAAATTTATGTCCCGATCCTGCAAAGATTTAAGCACATGCTTGCTTTTACTACCACGAGTAGTTCCATTGAAATCAGTGTAACAGCTTGTGGTAGTGAAGTTAAGCAAGTACATAAGTCTTGGTGGCATCAGTGCTTTAGTTTTCTACAGATGAGAAAAACACAACTTGCTTGGGACTTACAATAAATCTGTGTGTTGTCTTTTTTGGTATCTTTAAAAAGCGACAGAGTCCTGTGGCACCTTATAGACTAACAGACGTATTGGAACATAAGCTTTTGTGGGAGCACGTAAGTCTATATGTCTGTTAGTCTATAAGGTGCCACAGGACTCTTTGTCGTTTTTTACAGATCCAGACTAACACGGCTACCCCTCTGATACTTGGTATCTTAGAATGCTGCAATCTGGGATGTCCTCAGTGAATCCAGTACAAGGCAGCAGACTCCATGGGAACTAAAAACAACTTTTAAAAACTAGTATTTAGTTCTGTGCTAAACCCTCCGCACAGCCAAATTAGTGGAGCTATTCAGCATGTGTTTCTTTGGTTAACTCAGGTTGCTTTTGCAAGTCACTGTTAAAAAGTTTGGCCCTAGTATTTTGTAAACTATACTTGTAAAGCAAGGGAGTGCTGTGCTGCTTTTGGCATTTCAAAGAATTCTCAGAATGCCAGGAAAAGAGGGACGCTATTGGCTCCTACAGATAATGACCAGCATGAGACCCAAAAACAGAGATCAGAGAACTTGTAATGCACTTGAAGAGCTGAGTTACCAAAATCTCCTAAATCCCAGTTTTCATTGTATTGTGACCTTGTACATTATTGGTCATTGTAAGGAAAAAACACATACTTAAAGATTCAAACAATTGGAGTTGCTGGAATATTGCATTCAATTCTGGAGTCCACTTCAAATGGATGTTGAAAAATTGGAGAATGTCCAGAAAAGAGCCACCAGAATGATGTGAAGTCTGGAAAACATGCCTTTCAAATACGTAAGGAGCTCAATGTATGTAGCTTATTGGTCATGGTGTAGAAGTACCTACATATGGAGAAGATTTTGGATAGTAGAGGTTCTTTAATCGAGCAGACCTGATGAAAGTGCTCTTTGTGTGCTTATGCATCTGCATTCAAATGTGCAGAGGTGGCTCCATTGTCACAGCTAGCAGGTTTAAAAAGTCCTTTTCTGAAATTACACTTGAGTCTAATTCTTCCTTTGCATAAGTCCTTCTCTGGCTCCCAGAATAATCAGTATTTTTCACATTAATCACATTTTTCACAACTTTCCTCTCACATGCTAATGGAAGGAAAGAGATAAGCTCTTGTCTACAGCTGAAGAACTGATACAACGGCTAGACTGATCCCCATCTTCAGAAATAATAGCTTATAGCAACAAGTGACTTCTTCCATCAAATTACTGCACGTGCTGTTAATGTACAACATGTTTTCAAATTGTTTCCTGAAATGCACTAACTTAACTTTACTTCAAATATAAAGTCATACAAATGCCTTCTGTTTTGCATTTTTGTCTTGAAATATGATGGCCGGACAGCTCCAGTTTTCAGATCTGTATCTTTCAATAGATTGTGACTCTGATTCTTCTTCTTTTTCCCCTTATGCCATCATCTGGGGTCAAGTCGTTGAGCAAGCATGCACTATCTTCGGCTGTCCATGGCAGCACTAAGATCCACTGGCCTAGGTCCCTAATCTGCTTTGATGCGATCCATCCATCACTTCCTCAGCTTTCCACGGGGTTTGTTTACTACCACACTGTCATCCCATTCGATCTTCGTCTGTTCCTCTTCATTCATCCTCTGCATGTGTCTGAACCAGGGAAGTCACACATCCTGGATTTTGTCAGCCATATCAGATTTTGACTGCCATCCTAATGCTTTCATTTTGAAATCTGTCACTTTGTGTAACTCCTTTTATAGTGCAAAGACATCTTACCTTGAACAGCTGTAGGCATTGAATCCGTTGCCTCTTCACCACCCATGTTTCTGCACAATACAGCATTGCCGGGTGCACTATTCTATAAAGTTGGGCTTTCAGTCTCAGAGGCATATGCTTGTTGTGCACAACACTTGAGATGTTGTTCCAGCGCTCCCCACTCTGGACTGTGTCTCATTCAAGCTCACTGTTGAGGTACTTGAACTGGTCAATTTGTTTAGTCGTACTTCATTAATCTCTATATCCAGTTTCCCTGTGGCATCTCTACTGACCCACATGACCCTAATCTTACTCATGTTCATTTTTGTCCGATGCCTGCTTAGCTGGTCTTACCACTGGTTTACTATTTTCCCTACCACTGGTTTACTATTTTCCCTAAGTCACCTTTTAAGGATGCCCTTACTACTACATCATCTGCATATAGCAGCTTTTCATCTTTTCCAGTTGTCACCAGTTTTTGAACGGATAGTGTGAACAGCTCAGATTGAACAGACACAATGGAATAGCCTACTGCTTTTCCTCAGTTAATTCTGTTCTTTTCAAAGTATATACTTTACATTTTCCTTTAAATGAAAAACCAGTGTGATACCTTTAATTGCACTCCAGTGAACATAACTCAGTTATAATCAAGCCCTTGAGCTGGGGAAAAAAATCAAATCTGCATTTAGCAGGAAAACTTTTAATTGGAGCATGAGACAAGTTGCCAATAGTTTTATAGATCGGTACATAATACAATTGCTCCTAAAGTGGAAAGAGGATAGTATTTACTTCATTAGGCTTTAGCAGTAGCAATCCCCACTGTTAGCGTTAGCTTTAGCAAGAGATTTGGTGAGGCTGTGAAATAATTATGTGTTTGTGGTCACAAATTAGAATAACTTGATTTTGAAGATTAGATTTGCTTTGTAATTTTATTTACTGATGGCATTACTGCAGAGAGGGTTAAGGTGGTTTAGGTGTCTGAACTCTGTATTTCCATACCTTAACATAATTGGATTTTTAAAAAATTTAGACTTATCTCTTGAATTTCCTGGGTTTGTTAATGCTTGTTTTTGAGTAATTACAGCATTCTTGTGATGCTTTCACCCACAGTTACTGGTATATACTCTCAGCCTGAACTCTATTTTAATATAACTTTATCTGGGATTTCATCTCCTTTTCAGAAGCAACTGGAGTAGCAAAAATACTTGCATTGTATTGTTAGTCGCCTTCTATCAGGAAGCTATCTAGTAGGATCAGCCACCTGGAAGAACAAACTTTGCCTGACAAACATATCTCCGCTTGCTTCCTTCTAGCCTTCCACTATTCCCCTCTACCCAAATAACCCAATTAAAACACATCTCCTCTCCAAAGTGGCTTACAAACATTAAATAATCATCACAACTGGTGGAGATTTGTATTAGCTCTTTTGCACAAATGGGAAAACTGAGGTACACAGGCCTTAAGTGACTTTCCCAAAGCCATAAGGTAAGGCTTGGTCTACACTTAAAAAGTTTTACCAGTGTAGTTATGTCAGTTAGGGAAGTGATTTCTCCTCTCCCCCCTCTCCTCCTCCCTCAACATAGCTGTGCTGGTAAAAGTGCTAATGTAGATGCACTTATATCGGTATAACCTATACTTAAGGCTAGTGATTTTAGGTTTTAATTGATAAAACACTCCCAATTTATCTATATCTATATACAAATCAGTGTTTATTCAATAAATATTGCGAAAAGCCAGAAATGGTTCGTGTTGACTTCACCACTTTCCCAGTGCAGTTTCTTTATATAGGTGATGTCCCTGCTCCCTGGCTTTCATCTAAGGGCTGGTGTAGATGGACCATAATGCAGATTGCGATTTCTAAAACGTATTGTGCATTAGTTGGTCTGTGTAGACCCTTCTGATGCATACTAAAATTTCCCTAGTGTGCTTTAACATAGTGTTGTTTGAAGCAATACTGTGTTAAAGCAGACTAGGATACAAATGTGCTACATGCTAAACCAGGGGTTCAACTACAAAGATCAAAGTAAAATACCGGTAAGTCATTTTTATACATATCATAAAAATTAAAGTAGATCCTGTTTATACAAGAATTTTGGGAAGTACCCAAAAAAATCTTATTACAGTATCAGAGAGAGAGAGCTGTGGGGAAAAAAATAAACATTTTTGGGCATCTACATAAAACTCAAATTGTTAAGAATAAACCCCCAAGAATGAAATGAATGAAAATCTGAAAAACAGGAACTCTGTTTATCCTATCTGGCATAAACTATACCGGTGTAAGCACTTTTATACCAATATAACTGTAGCTACACTAGGAAAGTTTTTTTGCCAGTTTAACCATACTGGTATGGTTAAACTGGCAAACATTTAAGTGTAGAAAAGGCCTAAATTTCTGGCATAGTAGAATTCTGGGCACCAGACTGGGAGTCAGGAATTCCTTCCCAGCTGTTACCAAGCTGATTCAGCTGGGACAACCAGCACATTCAAGGATTGCTGTGTCAGCAACAGGCTTTTGCACAAGTTGGCTCTCAAACCCTTGTAGCATTAAGCAACTACAGCAGCATGTTCCTTCCAGAGGGAAATCCACAGCTGTCTGCTGAGCTGAGGAGTCTGATACAGATAAGGCAATGCTAGTACTGTAGTACCAGGAAACCGGCACCCTCCCTCTCAGCTCCTCATACTCCTTTACCCTCCACCACATGGAGCACAGTCCTCTTGCCCCATACCTGCTGCTTCAGTCTTTGGTTCAATAGTGAGAGCTATAAAAACTGTCTCCCCAGCTGTTGGGAGCATTCTCCCTATATCAAGGTTTTTCCAGTTGTCGGTCTCATGTATGTACCTTTTGTTAATACACCTATATTAACAGCTCAGAAACTCGTTAAAGTAAGACACTGCTGAAGAGTGTACTACTGAGCTGCACTATGACCGCGTTCTGGTGATGAGGCTACTGTGGCAGGCCCTTCCCTCCTCATTGTAGGAACCAACTCCTATATGCACTCCCTTGTTAGCATTTCCAGTGAGACTCTCTCACCTTCAGAAGTGCATATCTTTCCCTCCCCACTTCCTGACCAGCACCTGCTCCCCTCTGATAACTCCTCCATATATTCTCTCTCTCTCTCTCTCTCTCTTTCCTTTTGTTAAGCACCTACCTGGTACCCCTTACATGTATTCTTAGGGGCCTCCCTTCAGTGAAACACCTGGCTTTCCAGCCATCCTTTTAGACACCCATCCCATGATTCCACTTCTCCCTCCTTTTGTGACACTTCTTCTCCCATTTGTAGGGTGCCGCTGGTTTTCTTTGCTGTAAAGTGTCCGGCAGGAGGCTGAGGTACCTTTCCAGTAGAATCAGAGTTGACATTTTGATTTCAGGTACAGCTTTTAACATGCATGGTATAAGGCAGCCATGGCTTTATCTGGCCAAATTTTCAATTGCACCATCCACCTTTGGAAACATACCCTTTATTTTTATTCTTGAGAGAGAAGCATTTCTATTTGCTCTGTCCACTGGTATCTGGGAGCCAGTGCAGGAGCATCTGCTGCCATAGTGTACGAATAGCTGCAGTTGAGAGCAGAGTCAGTAAGTGCCTCCTCTGTTCTCTGCATCAAATGGAGGGCTTCATGTCCTTTGCCACAAAACCTTTTTCAGCTTACTCATCTTAAGGCTTTGATTGCTGACTGGTCCTGGGTATGAAATAAGCCAGGGATGGAACTGGCTCTGCCACTGCTGTGAATCTGGCCCGTCTCATATGGGGAGATGTGCTTATTCGGGAATAGCAGCAGTTCCATGTGCAAGACCATCCAAAGGGCCACAAATGTGCATAAAATCCTCAGTGTCCTATGTCTCATCTCTAACCTCCGAGCTACACTGCCAGTGCCTCGCAAGTTGACAACAAGGAGGGTTTGTGCCATATGATGCTGTGTGCAACTTTAAACAACACAGATGGGTTCTTGTAAACACCAGTAACAATCTGCTCCAGGAAACGAAGTTAAGGAATCTCTTCCTCTGAAATCAGTGTTAGTTTTTCTGCAATTTCTAGGTAAGAATATGCTAGGTAAGCATTAATTATAAAATATGCACCAGCAATGCCCTTACCATAGGCTTGCTTTTACTCTTGCATGTAGTTATCTCTACTGTACAGAAGTTTAACCCTTGATAGTCCATCTTCATTTTTAATATTGTCACTTTTGTGTATCTTGTGTTACTTTGCCTGGTTTATTCTTTTGCTGTATTTTTTGTTTTGTTTTTGTTTTGTGTTTATGCCCATGTTCCCATTTCAGAGAGCAATGTCCTCTAACTGATGAGCAATTGGTTTCAGGGTAAGAGCAAACATTCTAAACAATCACATCTGTCTAGAATGGCTTTCTTTTCTCACCATCCTTTAATTGTGCTTTGTTTCTGATTTCCATTTTACACTGAACACTGAGTTAATTTGAACTCTATATTAAATCACAGTGTCCGTAGGAAATGTATTGCCAAGGTTTCTTGCTAGGTGATTTGAAAAGGTCCTACTAACACTACAGGAAGCACAAAAACGTATCGAGTGGGTGGACCCATACTGTCCTTTCTATGGGTATAGGAAAGTAGGCCATCCTGCAAGAATCCACACCTGTGTCAATGAAGGTGCTGCAATGCCCCCAGAAAGCTCCATGGGAACTGGGTCTGGGGTCATGTATCACCAAACACACATTTCATCTTAGTATTAATTACCAAACCCTAAATCAGCTTCTTTCTGATTAGCAATTGATCACTTAGAAGTATGGTCCAATGAGTAAAGTTATTTAATTCCGTGATAGCCTTACTCTATTAGTCACTGCACTGTGTAAGGAAGGACAGCTAGCCATTGGGCTTGTGTCACAAAGTATTTCAAAGAGGGCCCTTTTACATGTGCCCCACTTTGAATTAATGTGTCCTTCCTAAGAATCATTTTTCAGCTTCCACAATTTTGGTAGAAAGAAATGAAAAGAATTAGATTAGCAAAGGGAGAGATGGCTTTGAGGGCAGCTTTGAGTGTGTCAGAGTGACCAAGAAAGTGGAAATTGTACACACTGGGGAGAGGCTCCTTCTTCCAACCTGGAAGAGAATAATGTCTGGAGGCTGGTAAAGAGTCTGAAGAAGCTGGATTGGAGTGAGAGGGAATAAATTCCAAGGTCTCCTCACAGACAGCTGCAAGTAGTCAGAGCAGGAGCAATGCAAAATAGTCTGGCACTCTCTTAGCTGCATAGCCACTATGCACAGGAACCTGAGATTGTTCCCTCAAGAGCTGCAGCTGTATTGTATGCAGTTGTCTTCTGCCTAGACCAAACAATAGCAGGGGAAAGCTAAGAATCTTTCTCCCTATTCATTTGAACACCTGGCATAAGTCAATCATGGTATAGAATCTCTTCTTGGGCTCAGATGGCTGTGTCTGTTTGAGGGTGTCTTCCACCCCACCAAAAGAAAATAAAAATAAAACTACTGTTGCTACCGCTGGTTCAGTTCCACAGGTGATAGCAATAGTGGCAGCCAGCTAATGCTAGTGCTCCCAGTGTTAACCGCTCTGTCTACTGTTGATACCACTGATGGAGTTGAACTGGTGGTAGCAGTCGTGAGAGATTTCTGGTTTAAAAAAATCCCAAACCCTAGTGTAGCCAAGGCCTTTGGTTTCTGTGGTTAGATCCTGCTTGTTCTGTGCCATGGTACAATAAGGGTTTGCTCCCCTTTAGAAATCACAGGGTTTTACCTGGTCGCACAAGTGCTGGATCTGTCATTGCCTAGGAGTGGAATCTCATCAGCTTCAGACAAAACTTTAGGGCTCTGTCAGTTGAAGTATCAATCCCCATTGACTTTAGGCATTTTTACAGACATCAATAAAATTCCAAAAATGTTAATATAAATAGTAATTATAGCACTTTGGAGCCCTAGTCCTGGATCTGGATCCCACTGTGTTGTTCATACAAACCAGTCCAGGCTGGAATAATAAAAACTGATAAACCCCTCAGTCCACCTTCTCTGTAAAAGCCCAAGGAAATAGATAGCTATGCAGTGTGTCATCAGGGTTAACAAATCCAGTTTGTGTGACTAAGGGGGAGTGGAATCCAGAGTCAAAGACCCCTCATTCCCTTGAAGAGGCCCTGCTACAATACCAGACTCCTCTCCATGGAACCAGAGGGCTGTGTATCTCAGGTGCTTCAGCTGATCACATCTGTGGTAGTCTCTCAGAGGGAGAAAGAGCTCTCTCTCAGGTAGGCAGTTACAAACCATTGAGGGCTTTATAGTTGAAACCTGCTCCTTGACCTCCACCTGGAAGCCAACCAGAAGCCAGTGCAGATTACAGTGTATTCTGCACCAACTTTACCTTCTGAATGGCCTGGTTGTGTAGCCCCATGTTGAGCATGTTGTAGCTTAATCTTGCAGTGACAAAAGCCAGTATAATGGGTCGGGGTCCCACAGTCAAGACTTTTCTCTCCAAGGACAGATAGAAAAAATTTCCACTCATCAGCACCTAGTCCTTTCTGCTCCCAAATTTGCCATCCCTTGTGGCCCAGCCCACTTTAAGATTGTCCCCAGTCCAGTGTGAACCACCTAATTAACACAGACTAGTGATGCAGGGGATTTTTCACAAATGGGCACCTGAAGCTGTAACCTTGTGTTTGTTTTTAACAGAAACTGTTTTCAGGGGGGCTCGTTCTAGTCAGTTTAAGGAAACTACAGTTTTTTCCTTATTGAATTCATATGTGTAGTTGAACATACTGGTAGATACACTAATCATGAAATGATGGTTCAGTTGACTTTGAGGCACCTGGATTAATCCATCTCCTTGTGCCCATATCCCAGCTGCATTCAGTAGGAAACTGTCTCCTATAAACTGCAATACTGTCTGTGATGAGCAGTTATGGGGTTTGAAAATGCAGTGCACACTTGCTCCCTACAGAAGTGCAAGGGCCATCATGACCCTAGCACACCTAATGTCCAGCAGGGCAGGGGTACTCCCAAATCTCATAGCCAGAGCCATTGGGTCAGCATAGACCTTCAATAAAACCGGGAATATTCTCCATACTAATAAAAAGAAATGACCAGTGTGCTAACTGAAAGGCAATACAGCTGCCTGTGCATGGGCAAATGTGCATCTATTATATGGCTGTAAATTTTTCTCTTAATTCCTTTAATAACTCACCAAAACTAGACCAGAAAGCTTTCTTAAATGAGTAGCTTCCTTGAGCATGAAGGGCTCATTTGCTGACAAGAGATAAAGGGAGTGCAGCACACACCCGTGGTCCGCCCTTTTCCTTAGGTGATACAGCGTTATCTGGGATACTTGCATTGGGAAGGGGGATGGGGGGACATGCGCACACACACAAGCAGATGTAAGTACAGGAACTTAAATATCTCAGTTAATTTTGTTAAACTCTCCCCAGAGGGTTAGTTTAAATTTCTTCACTTTGGTTGCAGCTGGGCTGCTTCAAAGAGGGCAGTTGAGGAAAGACTATACAGTAATAAAACAATAAAGTTTGTACAGTCTCTTAACTGGGGGGAAAAGTTTCCTACAATTGCAAAATGAAATCTGTTTTACTTTGGTCTGAGCTCCTCTGTCTCAGACAACATGGTAATGGATGCGATATAAGAACCTAAATAGATTAGAATGGTGTAAGATCACCCACAGCACTGTAAATGGAGTTGCAGAGGGGTTCCTTCTAATGGCTTTTTATGGCAGGGGTTTTCAGACTTGTTCATGATGAACATGATGCCTTTACAGTGAGATTCTCTTGTGGACACTTGCCCCCACATTCATGGACCACGTCCTCCACACTCACAGTACCATTAGATTCCAGTGTCAACAACAGCAATTGTTTACATTGAGAAGTTTTATTAGGAAAGAGTGTGCTGCATTGTTACTCCTTTTAATGCAATTGAATAGCTGGGATGAGGAGAGCCAGTACCATGTGACCAGCCAGCTGTCTGCAGACCACCAGTGGCCTGTTGATCTCAGAGTATCTCTCATGGCAATACATTTGAATCTGAGTACTGGATTTAGAAGAGATGGGACACACAGTGGGAAGAAGATTTTTATTAAAATCCCACAACCCAACCCGCCCTGCCCTCCTCCCCTCCCCTTGGGTAGTTAAAGATCCTTGTCTGCTTGAGTGAAGATTATTTTGATACCTACCTGCTTAGCCAGTTCATTAACCTGCAGCTAAATCCAGGCAATGACTAACTTGAGCGGGTTTTATGTTTTTGAAAGCAGATGACATCTAATCTTTCCCAGAGCATGTAATTAAATAAGCATGAACCTTCATTCTTTGCCTTTGATGCTTCTCATTTTATTATTCTGGTGATCTGAGAGACATAATCTTACGGAATTATTAATTTTCATAATTGGATGCATTCAAGGTGTTCCAGTTTAAATATGTAATTTAAAACACTCTTAAAGCTCACACAAATGAAATAAATCTGTATTTCAGTTTGGGGAATATTTTTAGGGTGTGGTTTTTTTGATTTATCATAGTAACTTGTTTCTACTTTTGAAGATTTTCAGATGTCATCCTGGCAACAATTTTGGCTACCAAATCAGATATGTGTGGCAAAAAATTTGAGCTGAAGATTGATGATGTTCGTTTTGTTGGCCATCCTACCTTGCTGCAGCATGCCCTCGGGCAGGTACGGTAAGAGAGCTGCTGGGACACTGGAAAACATTTTTCTCCTGAGAACTGATACGGACAGAACAGCAAAAGAGTTATGAAATTTGGAATTCAAAATGTACAGCATTGCTTTGAAACTCTCTGTTTTATGCCTGTGGTTTTTGAAAGCTTTTGTCTTTGCTTATTTGCTGATGTTAATGCCAAATATGTTTGTGTCTACTCTGGAAATTTTTCACAAAAAACTTCCCAGTGGCTCAAACACAGGTGCAACTGAATCAGTGTTAATATTAAATAGAAACCCTAGTGACGATATGGCTCCAGCGGACCATATCTGTGTTTACCACTGTGCTAGTTAAATTGGCTTTTTGGCAGGTTTAACTAAACATAATGGTAAAAATTCTGGAAGCCACCTGAGTCTTGTCAACTCTATGGCTCCCGCTAGTGCTAAGGCTGGTTCGTCAGGATATGGTTTAGAATAGGGGTTCTCAATCTCTTTCTTTCTGAGGCCTCCCCAGCATGCTATAAAAACTCCATGTCCACCTGTGCTACAATAACTGTTTTTCTGCATATAAAAGCCAGGGCCAGAGTTAGGGAGTAGCAAGCAGGGGAACTGCCTGGGGCCACATACCACGGACCCCTGCAAAGCTATATTGCTCAGGCTTTGGCTTCAGCCCTGTGTGGCAGGGCTTTGGCTTTCTGCCATGGGCCTGAGCGAGTCTAAAGCTGGCCCTGCTTGGCGGACCCCCTGAAATCAGCTTGCGGACCCCTGGTTGAGAACCACTGGTTTAGAACATTTGTTTTGTTTTTGGGGTAAGGGGTGGTGAAATTTCCCAGGGTCAGCAAGGCCATATAGGCACTTAAGAATTAACATCTAAACTCAGAAGTGCTTCATGCTGAAATGGAGTAGACGTTCAGCCATATGGGCCATGGAAAGGGCTTCTGCATGAGTCTGGGGAAGGATTTGCACTTTCCCTGTCCCATTTTATGATCTCACTAATAGTGCTTAAAAGTGAATTGGGCTCTGGGAATTTCCGTGATCAGCAACGGTCTATCCATTTCTCAGTGTCTGTGTCTTAGTCAATTTGGCCTTGTTTACATTAGATTTACTAGATTAATGTGGCTTTCAAAAATTTCCTACTGTCACTAACTAGTTATTCTTCACCAGCATTAGTAATGGTGGGGGAATTAGTGTAAAACATGCAGGCAATCTGTGGCTACTGCTTTTGGTTTAAGCACCATGTTTAATAGATTTACCCTGAGTAAGGTGAGAGACCATTGGGTAAACCTTTCAAAAGTGCATAAGTGGCTTGGGAGTCTAATTTCCATTTTCAAAAGTGATCTCAGCTCTCAGGAGCCTACATCTCACTGACACTGATAGAAACTTACGAGTCAATGAGACCGTAGGTTCCTAAATGCTGACATCATATTTGAAAATGGAATGTAGGTTCCTAAGCCATCGAGGTGCTTTTGAAAATTTTACCCACTGTGCTCAGAACACCAGCAGCCCATGCGTGCTACGGCTCCCAACATTGCCATTGCTGGTGAAGTTGAACCCGTATTCATAGCAGTGACACGTTTTGAACAGAGTTCTTTAGTGCAGACAAGGCCTTATGACTTTAGCCTTGAGGTATAACAGCAAACTGAGAGGCAGTATTTTGGAGGGAACATCTGGGTGCAGTTTGAATTTATTTTTTCCAGAATCACTTTTAACCCTTCCCATCCATGCCACTAGAAATTGCTAAGCTGTGACTGCTCATACTGTGGGCAGTTTTTCTCAGATGATCTTGGGGTGAATATTCAGTGGAGACAATGTCATGTAATGCAAAGAATGGCATTAACGTTCATTATACCATATGCCACAGTGACCACTATGTGTTGTCTAATAGTATCAAATTTGTGCATTTTCCAAGCCTGATCCTAAAGAGCCTGTTTATTAAGTTGTCAGTTGCCCAGTGTATTTGTAAGTGTAATGGCTGAAAATTAAATTGAAAAGCTACCAGATTTGCAGTTGCCTATTTGGGATGGAATGCTGCTCAAATTCTAGTCACTCTCATTCTAGTTACATAAAGAACATCTTGGTTTTCTATTTTTCTGAATAGAATCACATCTGGGTAGTAGTAAAAGTTATTGAGACCTGTAAACATCTTTTTGTTGTTCTATAGAATTTCTATAGAACTATTCAATTGTGTATATTTTATCACTCCTAAAGACCTTTGCATATTCATTAACACAATGTTTGAAACTGACGCAGAAATGGCAGCCAGCTCTGCTAGGTCATTCAGTTCTAAAGCTGGAATTCTCTTTTTGCAAAATTAGAAAGAGGCAAAGGTATTTCCTTCCAATCCCTTTCAATAAAAAGTAAATAAATAAAATTCTAAATTATAAAGTAGCCACAACATTTCTGGCTTGGATCTCATCAGATTTCATAAGCTGCAGTGGGTTAATATCCAGGGCACTACAAGAAGTGGTGTTTGTGACTCATTAGCTGTGGCCCAGAATGCAGTGTCAGAGCAATGTGCTGTTGCAAGATTCTTGTTCACATTAGATCCTGGCCTTTTGTGGTTGTTAAAAATCATATGGCAGTCTTTTCACAATAGTTAAAGTATTTAATCCTGTGTCCCTGGTATGACTCCTGTTTGTTTAATGACATTCTGCCTCTTTAAACTCTCCCGATAGTTTAAATTGGTAAAGGTACTCCTGTCTTTCTCTCCTGGTTAGAGAACATTGTGAGATCTGACCCAGCTGCAGTTTGAAGTCAGTGGCAGCACTCCCTTTAACTTCAGTGGGAACAGGATTGGGCCCTAAGTTTGTAAATGCTTTGAGGCCTCTGAAAGGTGCTTAGAGAAATGTTCCTATGGGAACCTTTAAGTTCCAAGAAACCAAATAACAAGGCTTGTTGTCAAAACTGCAGTGCAAAGTGATCCCTCTCTCCTCCTGTTAACTAGAATCTCATTTGATCCTTTAGAAAACAGATGATTTCCTCTTTCCTTGTAGTTTATCTAGTTTTTTAAGAATACTGATAAATGGTCCCATTTGTTTCCCTGAACTGTGTGTTACTTGGGGCCCAATGTCCATGGGAAGTGAGAGTTTTCCATACTTGTGAGGATTAGGCATAAGCATTATGGAGCTCTCTGGGAATACAGACATGTCGTTTGGATCTCCTACTCCATCTTGTGGAGACACTTGGTCAGTGGAATAATCGAGATTTAACAGCTCCTAATGAAGGAATTCCACCTGTTGTTTTGTCTTGCTTGATTTTATTTTTTCAAACATCTATATATTTTTTTGTTAAATCTGTAAAGTCTTTTGTTGTGATGAGAATGGTTTTGGGGAAAAGGTTTCCAAAATGCCGTATGTAGAAGACAAATCTACTTTTGTTTTAGAACTGTATAATGTGTGTGCTTGAATATATGCATTTCTAAAACATATATTCTCTTCAGTCCTGACAAGTGGAAATATTAAAAATATGACATAGTGGAGTACATTTTAGGAAGGGAAGGTCTGGGATTGTTTGGTTGATGACACCTAGAGGCTTTTACTTGTTATAAAAGAATCAATTTTCCATAAATTTAATTAACTATATGTAGAAATACAGTGAGTCCCTTTTGAAGGAATAAATGTACAGGCAGCCAATGGTGAAATGCAACAGGAAACTAACCTAATAAGACTAGATGTGTTAAATCAAGACCATTTTTTTTTAGTAGTCGCATCTATGCTATTTTAAAACTATGTCTGAAGTACTGCCTTCACTCATTAGATTTTTTTTTATATATATATATATAATGTTTTGCAGGTATCCAAAACTGATCCATCACCAAAGAGAGAGATGCCCACCATGATTCTCTTTAATGTTGTATTTGCCTTAAGGGTAAGGAATGTTTTTACCCAAGAATGGATTCTGTATTGTTTTATAAGGACTGTTGATTCAGATGCCAGTAACATTTCAGTAACACACATTCACTGCCTTCTTTCACTATAAACCAGACTTTCTTAATTTGAAATATGTAAAAATGTAAAAACAGTACTGCACGTGACACTAAAGATGCACAGTTAAAATAAAGAAAGATCAAGCAATCATAGAAGTCAAAAGAGCTTTTGCAGCCAATCTCTCGGGCCAGGGAATGATTGTTTCCAACAGGACATTTTCAGGACATTTTCTGTCATTCTTTTGCAGGTAAATGCCAAGGTTGAGGTCCTACTTCATAGTGGAGATCAGCCTTATTGCACATCCTGTATATTTTATGGTATACATTTAATAACATAGGAATCTTAAAGTATCCCTTTAACAAGAAACACAAGAATGCAAAAGACTATGTAGGTGCAGCAAGGCCAATGCAATATTGCTGTAGAAACCGCAACTGTTACATATCCTGACTTTTAAGATGTTGTACAATTGTAATCTTGCATTATTGTTTACCCATTGATGATGTACAGACAAGAGAAAAGTTTCCTGCCTCAAAGAATTGAGCATTGTTATATTCTTTAAAAGAGTAGTCCTAGATCCTACTGCTAGAGGCACAGGTATGTTTCTTCCAAGCACAGCATTGCTGCCTCTGAAATGTGGAGTCATTAATGCATTTACTGTTTAGTGATAGGCATTTCTGTAGTCCTCATTACCATGGTATTTGAGTGCTTCACAGAATTAAAAATATATCAAATACATGTGCACTTAAAGAGCCATGTTGATTTTTTTATGCAGGTAGCAAGGGAGTGGACTGGGGATCCACTTGTAAGCAGGGCAATAGAGGGTGGGATGCTCCTTTCAATCCACAGAGAAGGGATCTTAACGTATGCACAGGGGCCTACTCTGTGCTTGTGTGCTGTGACGTTCTCAGCACACTTGGTATGCTTGGAAATTTGAATATATATGAGAACTAGTGATCTCTCAGTAAAAAGCATACTTTGTCAGGGAGTCGAGGGAATAAAGGGGCTAGAGGCCTGGCCAGGCCAGAGGTGTGCTCAGCTTCAGTTCAGGGTCTAAGTACCTATAGAATACACAATAAACAGCCTGCACTTGTAAGCAGACCAGCTCTCCAGAAATGTGTGCTCTCAGATTTAATAACACTCCCTCCTCGGCATACTCAGGATGCAGTTTTTAAACATCCATAATGAATTTCCAGATGACCTTTTCTAAACACCACTGTGAACACACGCCTCACTAAGCTACTGATAGGTCAGCTTCCAAAGCTCAGTATTTTTGAATAATCAGTCTCTTTTATGTTAAGCAGGCAGTCTGTAATAAATGATCAGCAGGAATGTAGCTATTATATTTTGCAGTGAAATTTTTCCACATACACACAGAACTCAAAAACAGCTGAAGAGACTGTCCTCAAAGTAGAACCAATAATAAAAAGAAACCACATCAGGCACAGTCCAAGCATGGAAAATTTCAGCCCAAGAGGATAATTTTTCAAAACTTAGGAGTGAGTGGAAACTGAGATATGAAAACTGTTTTGCAATCTTAAGTATAGCATATACTGAGTAATTCAAATTCTGAAGCAAAAGCAAAGCAAAATTTCCTTGGCTCTGTCATTTATAGTGACTAATACATGACAATTAGCAAATACACTTAGAAATTGAGGGATAATTAACGTACCTATCCCAAGAATCAAAGCACCAAGTTTAGGCTTATATTTTTAGATGGAAATGGGACTTGGGAATCCCCTTTCTGTCCCTAACACAGCTTTCTGAAATTAGTCCGGTTGTGTGTCCTTTGCTGCATCAGAGGTTTGTGGTTTCATCTGAACCTGGCCTTTTGCTGAAAGTGTTGTTTGGTTTGGTTACCAAAATGTGTTCTTGCCCTTCTTGTCACATTCAGGAGAAATTCCAGGTATGGGGGAGAAGGGCCTTGAATTTCTGTAGGGAAATTACTAGTCCTCTTATAAGTCCTGTAGTGACATTTCAGAACAGCATTCTTAGGAGTCCTAAGTCATGCTGAAGGTTTTTTGTGACAAGGACCCCGGTGGACAATATTTAGGGCTATTTCCTTGAACCTGATAACATCTTAGAAGTGGAATCTTTCTATTCGTGTGAGCCAGGGGAAGGAAGGCACCAGGCAGCTGTTGGGTCTCGAGTTCAAAGTGACAGGTAGTGTGTAGAGTTATTAGGCTATAGACTTGTACTGAGTCTCTCATAAGTCACAAAACCTTTTTTGTCTCTCTTCTGGTCAAGCCTGCTGTATTGTAATTATTTACATAGTGGGGCCTATATTTAGCCCATGCATTCTGGGAGTAGGTTTGCTCAGAACCACTCATTCTGATTTTAACATTGCTGTACAATTGCTTTAGTGTTTAGAGAAGCCTGATTCAGCCACTTTGATGGCATAAAAGCTGCCATATGTGAGATCAGCATTTGATTTCCCAGCTCTGGCTTTCCCTTCCCAATCCGTGTGTGTGTGTGTGTGTGTATATATATATATATATAGAAGCCTTCTAGGAAGGATTAAGGGAGTTATACCTGAGGGAAATACGCCTTTGTAAAGCAATTGGTTGTGATACGGCTTCTGTTTGGGACTGTGGAGTTCATGTCCTGGCCATGGTGGCCAAAAGCAGAAATGGAGAAGAGCCTCCTTCTTCCCCCCCAGTTGTTAAGAGTGCTGTCAGTGAAACAAAGGTTTTACTGTTATACTAATGTGTCCTTTGCTGTTGGCTTTTTGTGATGACTAAGTTCTCCCTCACTAGGGGGACAGGGTTTTCTGCTTGAGTTTCACAGAGTTAATAGAGAGATGGAATTATCTCAAATTGAATTCAGAAAATCTAAAACATATAAACATCATTCTGAAGGTGTTTTATGTTGAAAACATTGCTTATTTATTCACATGCTCTGTGCGGCAACTTGGTGATTTGCAGTGAAGCCATCGACTTTGGTGTAGCTTGTATTTCTCTAGAATCTAATTTCTAATGGCCCTCGTACAGGGAACAAAAGCAGAAATTCTGGCTTTGTAATTCAGTTGGAGTTTACTTTGCCATCTTTTTAAGCAGCTCTGCATTGTATTTACCAAAATGACATTCTCTTCGTAAAGAACTGTCTGTGGAACATACTGCATGTAAAGCAAATGGAATTTTGCTAACATAGAGTTACTGCTGCAGATGACTTCTCCAAGTTGTGGGTGGAGGTACTCTAAGATAAAGATGAGAGTCCATCTGCAGCAGACAGACAGAACAGGCTAAGACCCAAATGTTATAATCAGCAGTGATCCTGCTGTGCTAAGTTTCATCCCTACCAACGTGTTGTGACTCAGCAAAAATGTTGGCCTGTAAAAATGTTGACTCATGGTTTTCTAGTTTAGATGTCAGGTTATCTGCTGCCTGAACCTTAAATTCCTTTAAATGTCTTAACAGACATAAAACAGCTGCTTACTGCACCCTTCCTGGCTTAGAGCCAGTGAGCCCCACCTTATCAGCTGTCTGTTGCCGATAGGCTTTGCAGCACTTTCATTCTAGAGGGACACCTACAAATGGAACGTTTTAAATAAGCAATATTTGTTAGAAGTGTGGAAACCTAAATCCAATTTCATTAAAAGTGTCATAGCACCTTATTAGTTCTCTAGTGATTAGCATAAAATGTTGTTGAAAATTTTAATGCCAAAAGCCCAGTCATAATGCGTAAGGTCTGAATATTGGGGCATGTGTTTTCACTATGTAGCTCTACCTAAAGTCAGAGCATTTGCATGATTCTTTGTCCCTATTCCTGTGTATGACCAGGCTTTGATTCAGGTGAAGAGAATTAAAATAACGGTGGCTGTGTGATTTGCAGTCAGTGTAAATAAGCTACCAAAGGTTTGACAAAAATGAGTAAAACTCCAGTGTGGAGAGATTGGCTTGTGGTAAAAGCTATGTCATCCTTGTACTTCCAGTGCTTTTGTATTGGAATGTATTGATATTTTAAATTTTTCAGTAGTCTGAAGTTTCCCTCTAATGCTCTGAAGGTCTGTTCTGTAATCTTTCTTTTAGTAAAAGGTCCAGTAACAAATGGGAAGATAACCTAGGGCACGATTACTCATTTTACTTGTGTATGTTCGTTGTTTTGTACATGCCAACTTGGAGATCCCTCCTCATTGTTTTCATGACTACTTCTTGGCCTAGTTACGTGTGTTTGACTTGCTTTAGTTATGGATCCTTCAGCTTTACTACTGTGTGAGCCAGAGAAATCTCCTTTCTTTTGACAATCGCCAGGGAGGCTGACCTCCAACCTAACTATTAAAGATAATTCATTATCTTTAATGAAAATTATTAAAAATAATTTGTCTAACAGTGCAACACTCATGTTGAGTCTAGTTTACCAACGTGTTTGGTAGCTACTGAATTAATGACCAGGTCTGTTCCTGTATTGCCTGTAGGCCAACGCAGATCCATCGGTGATCAACTGTTTACACAACCTCTCTCGTCGAATTGCCATAGTTCTACAGCATGAGGAGCGTCGTTGTCAGTACCTGACCAGAGAGGCCAAGCTGATCCTAGCCATTCAGGATGAAGTGTCTGCCATGTCAGAAAGTGAGTTCTGAGCTCAGGGTAATGGGGAGCTTATTTACCAAAGGGAACTTTCAGCATGGGATAGTCAGTCAATTACTGGCCAATTTAATGAATAATCCACTTAAATGCAGATTACCATGGTTTGAGAATGTTAGTGTTGTACATACTTCTAGTAACAGCGAGGCAGTGGCAGGAATCCAGGAAGCTGGGTAACAAAGTGACTTAGTGAGCAAACCTTTCACATCTGGATCCTTGAGTTTCCAACCTGATTGGGGGTCATGGGCAAAATCAGGGTTTCGTCTTAGTCCATTTTTGTACACGTATAAAAGCTGTCTCTTTACTGCTTGGCATAACTTCCAGGTTCTGCTTGAGAGAAGTTACTCGGAATGTAATTGCCAGTTTATAGTGCATTTAAACAAACGAGCAAGAAAGAATGAGACTAGTTCCAGTTTTGGAATGGAGTTGTTTAAAAAAGGAATACTGCAACAGTGTAAAATGTTATCCTTTAAGGTTTACATAATTTATTACAATAATTGGATCCCATTGTTAAAGCCAAATAAAAAATGGGGCAAATCTTTGAGAGAGGTGCTTTCATTTTTGGAGGGTGGTGGTATGCTTGAAGTCAGCTACAATATTATGTGCCAGTTACTAACCCAGCAACCAATGAAACTCTGCTCCTGAGCTGTGGTAGTATGTGCCCAAGTGTGTATTCCCACAAAGTAGGGGTTGTACTGGAAAACCCACAGAGACCTTTTGCTATAATAGTCTTTCTGATTCCCACTTTGATTCAATCAGAGAGACAAGGTAGATGAGGTAATATATTTTATTGCACCAACTTCTGTTGGTCAGAGGCAAGCTTTCAAGCTTACGCAGAGCTCTTTTTAAAAGATATTACCTCACCCACCTTGTCTCTCTAATATCCTGGGACTGACATGGCTACAACAATGCTGCATACAGCGTATGATTCAGTTGGACAAATGGGCCTTCTCAGGCCTTATCTCTGCTTTTCCCTTCCCCTTATAGTCCCTGAGGGTGACCTACTCTAATCTCAAGCCCTTGAGGCACTGTCATGGTTCTTCTTTTCTCTGTAACTCCTGCTAAAGACTCCCATGGGTATCCGATCTTTGAAAGAGCTCTCTTACTGCAGAATTTCTTGTGCTTGTCATTTTGTTTTGTTCATTCATTTTTTAAGAAAACAAAACCCAAACCCTTTTGTGTGTTAAAGGAAGATGTTTCCTTGCAGAGCTGAGAAGAGGTTTGTCACTCTTTTCTGGAGGGGTTTATTATTGCCATTTTGTGGCATGTAGTTATAAACTCAGTATAAAAAAAGTCGCTGAAAATGCTAATGCTGAAAGCCCAATCATAATGCAGCAAGGTCTCAGCGTTGGAGCATGTGTTTTCACTATGTGGCTTTGCCTACAGTCAGAGCTTGTGCATGATTCTTTGTTATGATTCCTATGCAAGGTGAGGTTCAGATTCAGGTGAAGAGAATTAAAATCCGGTGGTGACTGCATGAACTGCAGCTGAAGTAAGCTATCATGGTTGACATAGCTGGTAAAGCCTCTAACGCACACTAACCAGTCTGTCAGAGCCCACAGTTGGCGTTTGCAAAGGAGCTTTAGTTTTAGTCTGGTGCATTTGCTATCCAGATGTGGGAACGCCCTCGGGTAATCTCAAATCCAGGTTTCCCATTCTGTGACCCTGTGTGCCAAGCCTTCTGGCCATCCTCAAGAGGGATCTTTCTATTTCGCATGTAGTTTCCATGACCAGTGTAGATAGTAACATGGCATTGTTTCAACCTGTTATGAAGATGTGTCCCTTTTTAAGGTCACTCAGTAAAATTTTCAAAAGCACCTATGTCTCATTTTCAAAAGTGACTTAGACACTTAGGAGCCTGTGGTCTCTTTGAAAGTCAGTGGGACTTAGGCACCTTTGAAAGTGTTACTTGCTGTGTTGTAACCTAAGAATCCCAATTCTGTTGAGAGTGAGCCAGTTGCATGAGCTGTTACAGTTAGAGTATGGAGTGAATTTCTGGAGCTTTACTAATAAACCAGCATTAACCTCTTAGGTGTGTATGCACCTGGCTTTACTTTCACAGGGGCACAACATGTATTGTCTTGCTACAAGCATTAAAAACTAAAATTTAGAAGTAAAAACATAAAGAAGTAGTTGCTCCTCAGATTAGTGAAGATGCCCATATTGCATAAAGTTGGGATTCATGGGATTCAAAAAGAAGTTTGTATTATTGTTGCTTAATTAAAAAACAACCACTGTGAAAGGTGAATGTGGATTAAACAGACTTGAATCTGTCACTGTCTAATCTCTCCACAGAATCTGCTATTACAATTGTGCAAAATTCAGATGAAAGCAAGGTTTCTCTGCTTTGAAAACAGTTGAATGCTTTCTTGTTTTAATCTTTCCATAGCAGCAGAAGGTCCGCAATCACCTTTCCATCACATTCTACCCAAGTGCAAGCTGGCCAGAGACCTCAAGGAGGCTTATGACAGGTAAGAGGAATCCTCCTGATAGCCCATGCTATTCTGCTTCTTGGTGAAAAGTCTTTGACCTGTATATTATCACTAGCTCATCTGATTTTATATGTCTCTTCCCATTAGTGATTATCGGATCACTGGAGACATCAGTTCAGAGAGGAGGTTTGCCTCTATTTTTTGTATTGCATTTGATTCAGTCTCATCCCAGTCAGTGAACATGAACAAGTATAGAGCCCAGAAAGTGAGTGGCCCTTTGGGCTTTGAAGTTAAACCAGGTGGAGATTTGTAGCAATATGGAGTTTAGCTGTTGGAGTAAATCAGAAATATTATGGAGACCAAGTTGCTATCTTGGTCTCTCCAGTAGGATATCCCAGGGATTATCTTCTTTGAGGCTTGATAGGAGTCTTTGTCATGGCTATAAGAACTGTGCTACTCTTCCTTGGCTGGCAAGAGGCCTAATGACCACTTATTTGCAAAGTATCCTATCAGCAGCATTTTGGGCAGCAGCTCTCCCAGCAAGCGCCCCAAACATACAATTTTATGCACTGCCCCATGTAACATAGTTGGCAGTTCCACAGGTTGCCCCCACCTCACTTGGTTACACTTTGCGTGCATGGAAGCCTGAATGAATGAGGCCTTTAGCATAATATAAACTGCAACCTGTCAAAGCCTGACCAGTTAATGGTTCTGGCTGGGATTTCAAAGATGCCTAAAGGAGTTAAAAGCTCAATTCCAGTTGACTCTCAGTGGGAGTTGGGCACCCATCTCCCTTGGGCTCCTTTTGAAAATTCCAGCCTGTGTGTCTTTCTGCTCTGACAGTCATGGCATAGCTAACCCCTTAATGCAGAGCAAAGGGCTGCATTTGGTGCACTAGCATGTGGTGACAATAGCTACCACAGCAGAGGGAGACAGAACCCTTAACTGGGGGTCTTGGCAGATAAGTAGAGCAGGAAGGTTGATTCAGTGTTTAGGGGCCAGGCTTCAATTCCTTGCTCTGCCACAGACTCCCTGGGTGACTTTGGTTAAGTCACTTAATCTCTATGGACCTAAAGTTCCCCATCTGCAGAAAGGGGGTAGTAGCACTTTTCTACCTCACAGGGTTGTTGTGAGGATAAATATATTAAAGACAGATGATTAGATACTACTGTAATTGGGGCCAGAGAATCATTTTAGATAGGAATGATTGTTAACAGTTTTCTATGTTAATGGCTTTTGATCTTAAGCTTCTGGAAGAAATTCAGGCCCCTTTGAAAGAAGCTGCAGAATCTGGATTTGATGTGAATCCTGTAAAACATACTCTGAGTTTTATTTGAAAACATTTTTCCTGGCCTGGATTTTGAATACCAAACTCTCACCCACTTCTTGTTTTTCTACCTTCCTTCTGGTTTATTTGTGACTCACTAAGGTTGCCACTGGATGATAGACTGTGGGGTCTGCCCAGTAATACAGTGACATCTAGTGGCTGAGAACAGTGACTGAGAGAATTTTGAATCTAGAACCAAAACTCATGGTAAGGACAGAAAATACATAGCAGCGGTGCCCACACAATTTTCCCAATGTACTAGCAGCTGCCATCCATTGAGATAGACATGTACTGGGGCAGGGACTATCTGGGGAAGTAGGCCACTCCCCCCCCAGCCCTCATCCATGCTGTAGTGGAAACTTCTCCCACATTATCTCATGTTGACATGGAGCATTGCTCAATGGAATCTTGTCTTTAATTATTTTACCTAGCTTATTTCTGATTTGAAGGCGTTACTAGAGACTATCCCAGTTAAAGCTGGAATGAACTTGTTTGATGGTTTCCTCACCAAGTGCTGTTTGCTTTATATCTTTAGAGTATGATTTTGTGGCATTGTATTGGCATAACTGTACAATTACAGTTGTTTACAACATTATATGCTTTGTATCTGTTTGATTAGTCTGAGGTGTGCAAAACAATTAAATAGTTATAAATCTTGATAGTAGCCAATTATTGTCTTAATTGTGTATGAATTTCTGGCAGTTTCCCTCCTGGGAAGCAGCATGGTGCAGTATATGGGGCACATGGAGTTGCGAACATTTCTGGTTCTGCCAGTGACTCACTTGGGCAAGTCACTCAAGCAAGTCAGAAACATCCACTGATTTTTGGATGCCCAATTTGAAACATCTTGGACCTGATTTTCAGCAGTGCCAAACCTCTGAGTTGACTTTAATTGGAGTTGTGGTGCTGTAACTGAGGGGGATGCAATTGTTTCAAAATATTTTCCTACAAGGCACTCCCCACTAGATGGCACTGGAGTATTTCAGGTCAGGTCTGACATATCCCTAGTGCTTCATTCTGTGTCATGAGACGTATACAAATCTGAACCTTTGTCACCGCTCAAAATGCATTGAATGCTCCTATCTTTTAAATCGCAGTATAAATGGGGTGGGCTGTCATGATTACAGGTAGTTATACCACTAGTTCCCATGATTTCCTAATGGCTGTAGAAGAGAACCTCAGAAAGCAGGGCTTTTTAATGATTAGTTTAAAAGATTTTAATGCATTTGGGATCCTCAGACATTTTCCACACAACTCTGCCTACAACATGAACAAAAAGCAATGGCTTGAAGGCCAAAATACCTGAGCTATAGCTCACTTCTAAGCTGCAAACATGCACCCGTCATAAAACCTTAACCCTCCCACTAGTCCAAATTTAGGTAACCGAACAGACTGTTTGCCATAGTTTAAAAACTGCAGCTGCAGAGAGCGTTTGCTCGGTCTACACCAGTCCACCACTTAGAGGTTTTGAAGAAGAAAATATTCTCTGTTTATTTAGTGGGGCTCTACTGTTTCCACCTCTCTCCAGATAGGTTTTTCATACAACAAGAGCAACCACACACTTTCAGCCTGACTGATTTCTTTTAGGGAAAGGGTGACAACTAAAGCAAGAATGAACAAAAATAGAGAAAATCTTCATGAGGGTGGTGTCTCTCTGTTAACATTTTGTTTCAACTTTGTCTCGCAAAATGTCAGATGTCCCCACAAGACAGGCAGGCTTTGTAGAAATTTCAAGGTGGAATGTGGAGCAAAAGTGATAGCCATTATTTAGATACATATACCACAGATGGTTTTGAGACAGTGGGCTTGTCTAGATGGCTAGTTTAGTGTGTGGCAGGTTGGAGTGTTTCAAAGCAGAGTAGATCAGCACACTCTAGGGAACTTTTAGTGCACAGTAACAAGGTCCAGTTAGTGCGTGACTTGCTAGTATGTTGTAGATTTACAGCCCTCCTTGCAGCATACTGACTAGTCATCTAGACACAAGAGACTACTTATACACAAACTGGTCTCCATGGTTCAGTAGAAGAGGCTACTATATGGTCAATAGAATTATGACAACACCACATGAATAAGGCCGATGTACTAACACAGTAACAGCCATACTGCATGGCAATGCTTGGTACAAAAGCCATAAATAACAGATAACGAGTAGTGTACATGCAAAGAGGGGTACGTCTTATTCAAGGCTCCAAATGGCTACTGCTTTGTATTTCAAAGAGAAGGCTACCAACACAAGCCTATAATCCCCTTCCTAAGGTACATTTTGAATAGCATCTAATAAGCATGTCTATAGGACACTCTACTTATAGATGAAGTGCTGTAAAAAGGTGAGTAGATATAATTATCTGAATCTTGCATATGGAGAAACAGAGATGCAGAAATTAAGGCCAAAATTTTCATAAGTATCTACCAATTTTGGATGCCCAGTTTGGGACATCTCAGACCTGACTTTCCACAAGTGCTGAGTGCCTGTGTTGAATTTAATTGGAACTGTGGTGCTCATCACCTCTGAAAATCATGTTCAAGGCGTCACGGTGGGCAACCAAAATTAGTGGACACTTACCGTATATAAACTATTACTCATTCTTTTTAATGTAGATAATTGAATAAATCGAATTTTGGATTCAGATGTTCTTACTTAGCCTTGGTCTACACTGCAGAATTAGGTTGACCTAATTATGTCAGTGTACACACTACAGCCTTGCTCCCACTGATGTAAGTGCCCTGCTACACCAACATCATAATTACACCTCCACAAGAGTTGTAGGGCTTATGTTGGTGCAGTTAGGGTGACAGTGTCCTTGTAAACATTGCAGGTTACTTACATCTGCTGTTCGCTGTCATTTTTGTCAATTTCACAGCTGCAGCATGGAGACGTGAAATTGACAAGAAAGCAGCTCACAGCTCGGGTTGTCACCTCCAGGTGGTGGGGGGGCTCCAGCTAGAGCCTGGTGAACTCCCAGCTCCCCACTCCCAGCTGGGCTGCTGCCTGGGCTCTCTGCTTGGAGCCAGGCTACCCTCAGGGTCCTGGCTCCACTCTCCCAGCCAGGCTGCTGCCTGGGCTCCCTGCTCCGTTCAGTTCACTCCTTTCTGCCAAAGAGGAAGAAAGGATTTGAATAGGGTGTTTCCCACCTCTCAGGAGATTGCTCTAACTACTGAGCTATGCGATATTCTGATGTGGGGCTCCCTCAATCTATCCTGCTGAAGTTGTTCCATTGTGGATAAATACATAGCCATTGAAGCAGGGAGACTGGAGCCTAGGTCTCCCACCTCCCAGTGTGTGCCCTGACCACTGGACTACAGTGTCTCTCTCTCACATTCTCATTGGCTGTTTCAAGACTCCAGGTCTCATTCTCACAAGAAACGCCTTCAGTGCCTAAGCCACCTGACTCTAGGCGGCTGGTTTCCATTCGTGGTTCACTAAGCAGAGATAGGCACCCTCCCCCTCTCTCTTCCCCCCCTCTCCCCCCACCCAGACTTAGGTGCCTGTTCGACCAGGGGGGCTTAGCACACACCCCTCTTGTCGGCATGTCCCATTGGCTAGCTTAGGCAGCTTTGCGACTAGCATGTTGGCTTTTGTGGATTGCATTCTTAGGTGTCTGTCCCTCCCTGTTCATTGTTCAGGGACCCTAGGCACCTAACTCATCTTTGTGGATCACAGTTTTTTTCTAGACACCTAAAAATTAGGCACTGTGACTCTGAGTTCCAGTGCCTAAGTCCCTTCGTGGATCCCACCCCTAATAATTTGTTCTGTGCAGTCCATTTTTATTTTCATGTTTCCTTTGAGCATTGTAAATAGTGTGAGTGAATGTTATATCCAGAATACCTTTTGACTGTGCTGTATTTTAAGAGTTCACTCTTGATGGCATGTTACCAAATGTATGTCAATTATGGGTGAATCTGCTGGGTCTTCCTTAGCCAGGATAAACAAGTGTGTTTTAAATTTCATCCTTTAAGTCCAAGAAAAACCAGTTTGTTTGCAGTACTGTGGTGTAACTTTGGATGCCCTTTAAAGGCTTCTGGCTGCTGACTGGATGTGGGATTGAGGAATGTGTGAGAGTGGCTTCCAACTCTCAGTGACTTCCATATCAAATTTGCTCAATTTACAAGTAATGGATTTTTCTAACAACCAGGTCTTCAAGTTCAGCCTGGGATCTGAGAGTAAAGCTGTGGTGTTTCTGCAGCTCAAATCATTACCAGTAATAATGATTCTGGGGTGAGATCTTAGCTAACGAGTTTGATGGTGCACAACACAGAACAGAATCTTGTTCTGCTCCACTACTGCTGTGTTATGGGGTGGCAAGTAGCTGCACTCTAGCTAAACCTGCAACATAGCTTCAGTTTAAAGCTGATGTTTCAGACTTCTGCAAACACTACATACAGTCAGATAAATTTGAAAAATGTTATGCAAATTCATGGCTTGGGGTGGAATATTTGGTAATTTAGGCTATTGTTTACACACAGGGGTGGCTCCAGGCACCAGCGCAGCAAGCGCGTGCCTGGGGCGGCAAGCCGGGGGGGGCAGCCTGCTGGTCGCTGTGAGGGCGGCAGGCAGGCGGCTTTCGGCAGCGTGCCTGCAGGAGGTCCGCTGGTCCCGTGGCTTCGGTGGCAATTCGGCGGCGGGGACGCTGATGGCGCGGCACTGGCGGACCTCCTGCAGGCATGCCACCGAATCCGCGTGACCAGCGGACCTCCCGCAGGCATGCCGCCGAAAGCCGCCTGCCTGCCGTGCTTGGGGTGGCAAAAAACATCGAGCCGCCCCTGTTTACACAGCAATATAAGCCTCGGGATAGTGGGACTTGAGTTAGCTGACCTGTGTCAGGGAACCCTGGGCTTGAGTGTCTACATTGCATTTTAACCCTAGGTTAAGAATTTTCTGACCCATGCTCAAACCTTGGGTTCTGGTGTCCACACTGCAGTGCACAGACCTGAATCAAAGTAAAGATATCCTGAAGTGTCTAGCGCCCTGCACCTCCACCCTATGTCGACACTCTAGCCTTAGGAACATGGTGCACTGTGGGGAAACTCTTCTGCCCACCCTGTTTCCTAACGGTGGTGGTGCTATTGATGGGACTCATGTGCCCATAAGGAGCATGTAAGCACATACGCCACATAATTAGCTCCTTTGGTGGCTGTCTCAGTAGAATGACTGCAATTTGAGAAGGCTTTATACCAGGGATCGGCAACCTTTGGCACGCGGACCGCCAGGGAAAGCGCCTGGTGGGCCGGGTCGGTTTGTTTACCTGCCGCGTCCACAGGTTCGGCTGATCACAGTTCCCACTGGCCACGGTTCGCTGCTCCAGGCCAATGGGGGCTGTGGGAAGCCGCGGCCAGCACATCCCTCGGCCCGTGCTGCTTCCCGCAGCACCCCATTGGCCTGGAGTTGCGAACTGCGGCCAGTGGCAGCTGCGATTGGCCGAACCTGCGGAAACGGCAGGTAAACAAACCGGCCCGGCCCGCCAGAGGCTTTCCCTGACAGGCCGTGTGCCAAAGGTTGCCGATCCCTGCTTTATACTGAACTATCATCTAATCTGAGAATTGGGCTCGCCAGCTCTAGGTTGAGTCACATTGGCAGGAAAATGCCCATGTGCACCTGTTCAGAGAATAATTAGGAAATTTATTTAAATGAAACTTTGCGATGCTTAATTTTTAAAATGGGATTTTCAATGAAGGTGTTCTTGTTTGTTTGCTTATTTATTTGTTTTATTTTTGTCTGTTTTGAAGTTTGACATAAAATGAAGGTATCAGAGGAAAAACTCACACACCCTCCCAGCCCGGCCACTGCTAAGCAGTGAAGTGCACCCCAGGGCTTTGGTGCAGTGTGTTTTTGTAATGCTTTTTGCACAGAGATAAGGGGAAATTCTGGGGCCGTTTCTATGTTAAACTTTTATTACTGGACTTGCTTCTGCTGAGAACTAGTGTCTGGCACAAAGAAAAAGCACAGCTCCAAGAACTACTAACAAAGTTATTGGACTTTGGTTTCTGGCTCTGAGAATTAACGTTCTTGTGTTCCTGTTCGTACATTTATCACTGCAAATCTCTCTGCTGTACTGGTGTACAACACTTTGATTTAAAATTTTTAAACTTTAAAAAAAAAATTGGCCAAAAATTTCAAAAGTGTAATCTTTGGTATAAAATTTAAAACCATGGATGCTCAGTCATAGGCTAGTGCAGGGGTCGGCAACCTTTCAGAAGTGGGGTGCCGAGTCTTCATTTATTCACTCTAATTTAAGGTTTCGCGTGCCAGTAATACATTTTAACATTTTTAAAAGGTCTCTTTCTATAAGTCTATAATATATAACTAAACTATTGTTGTAAGTAAAGTAAATAAGTTTTTTTAAATGTTTAAGAAGCTTCATTTAAAATTAAATTAAAATGCAGAGCCCCCCGGACCGGTGGCCAGGACCCGGGCAGTGTGAGTGCCACTGAAAATCAGCTTGCGTGCCGCCTTTGGCACACGTGCCATAGGTTGCCTACCCCTGGGCTAGTGGGAGCCGTAAGTTCCCTGTACGGCTGAAAGTCAGGCCACTTAGGGCTCTGAATGTAGTTAGGTAGCTAATTTTAGGCACCCACTTTTGATTAATAGTTGCTCCTGGCAATAGACTTCCCCTTCTGCTGAGGGTGCTAGTTCAGAGCAGAGCAGCTTGCAAACCACCAGTTCCCATTGGTCAAAAACCTGGCAACTAGCCAGCAGTCAGGAGATTAGTGTGACCCCTCTTTCACCCTGGTTGGGTAAATTTAAGTTCTTTTTCTAATTTGGTTCTTTTCCACTCTGAAATGTTTTAGAGCAAATGATCAATTCCCAAAGGGGAGCCCTCGATTGGCAGAGGTGATGCTCCATAGGTGCCATTTCCTTTTGGGTTATCTGGAAGTGAGACTGGCAAAGACTTTACAACTTTATTCTTAGTGTTTTGTGGTTTTGAAAATCCAGGGAAAGTGGGACACTGCCTGCCCTTATCCAAGCCTCTTGAGGTTGATTAACTGCCTCTTTCTTGGCATGTGCAATGCTTAGCTTGGTCAGTTTTAATAACTTTGTTGGTGAGTGTGCTTTGAACACAGCTTGTCAGAGAAATAATTTAAATATAGAACCTTTTTGAAAATATGTGTAATGTATTTTTAAAAAACAAACGAACTTAAAAATGCAATCCAGAGAGAACTGAGTTTTTTTTGGGTGAATCCAGATAGTCCAGCAGCTAGAGACAGTGTTTTAGGGCTCCATGTCCTGAATTGATTTTCAGGTTCTGTTTTAGGAACTGTTTAATGTAAATGCTGATGTCAACTGGTGTGGATGGGACATCCGCTTTTTTTTATGGCCTCAACCAGCACACTCATGTCACGAGAAATGGCTTTTTGAGCAGACATGTTTATAATACAGAGGGTGGGGTGTCTTACCCATGTGTGCTTGTACTTGGGTGGTGGAGGAGGTAGTGAATGCCATAAAGATAAGGAGTAAATATGTCACCATCTAAAAACAAGAACAAAGGTCTGTTTGAGTGAAGTTGGCTGCCCCAAACTCCCTGCTTGCTGTGTGTCCTACTTTCCAGGGATATTAAATAAAAGATACTTAAAGCTGCTTTCCAGCCAAACACTGGGATCAAACTTCATTATCATTCCTGAAGTGCATATTCTCTCCACTTCAATCCCATTCTCTTGGGTAAGCTTAAAAGTTTAGTTTTAGACGCTGTGGTTTCCTAGAATGAAGGAACTATTTAACAACAACTTTCATGATTTCCTGTGACAAGCAGGAACAGGTCAATGGGAAACAAACCACCTAGGTGGAATCAGTGTTTTGGTGACATGTTGCTCTGTAATGCCTTATGCGTAGTAAGGGAACTTCCCTCCCTCTTTATCGTGCAGTAAGATTATGATGGAAACATTGGGCCCAATTCATCATTGCCCTGTGTGCCATCCAGTCCCACCAACCTCCCCCGGGAACACCCCCCACAGGGCCTCTGCATCACATTTACAGGAGATCCTCCTCGCTCCCTGGTGCATTGGTGTGGGGTGAGGGCCAGCTGGAGGAGGGAGGGAGTGTGGTTGGGGCATTCTTATGATTCTGTGACTATGCAATAGCCTATAAGAGACCAATTTAAAGCAGGCCTTATGGCAGGGGTGGGCCAACTTTTTGGCCCGAGGGCCACATTTGGGTATGGAAATTCTATGGGGGGCCATGAATGCTCACAAAACTGGGGGTTGGGGTGCAGGAGGGGGTGTGGGCTCCGGCTGGGGGTGCAGGCTCTGGGGTGGGGCCAGAAATGAGGAGTTCAGGGTGTGGGAAGGAGCTCCGGGCTGGGGCAGGGAGGTGGGGTGCATGTGTGTGTGGGCTCTGGCTGGGGGTGCGGGCACTGGGTTGGGGCTGGGGGTGCAGGAGGGTGCTCCGGGCTGGGACTGAGGGGTTCGGAGGGCAGGAGGGGGATCAGGGCTGGGGCGGGGGGTTGGGGTGTGGGAGAGGGTCAGGGGTGCAGGGTCTGGGCAGTGCTTACCTCAAGCAGCTCCCAGAAGCAGCGGCATGTCCCACCTCTGCCTCCTATGTGGAGGTGCAGCCAAGCGGCTCGGCACACTGCCCGTCTGCAGGCACCACCCCTGCAGCTCCCATTGGCCGTGGTTCCCGGTCAATGGGAGCTGCGGGAGCGGTGCTTCGGGTGGGGGCAGTGTGCGGAGCCCCTGGCTGCCCCTATGTGTAGGAGCTAGAGGGGGGATATGCTGCTGCTTTCGGGAGCCTCGTGGAGTGGGGCAAGCCCCCAACCCCGCTCCCCGGCTGGAGCACTGGAGCAGGACAAGCCCCTGCTCCTGCTCCCTGGCGGGAGCTCGAGAGCCAGATGCAGCCCCCGGGCCGTAGTTTGCCCACCCCTGTCTTATGGACTAGAGCAGGGGTGGGCAGCTGGGGAGCAGGGTCTGGGGCTTGCCCCGCTTCAGCGCTCCAGCTGGGGGCACCAGGTCGGGGGCTGCACCACGCGGCTTGGACCCGATCTAGCCAGGGGCGCCGTAGCTCAGCCCCGCTCCAGGGCGCAGGCTCTGGGGCCGCACCATGCAGCTCCTGGAAGCAGCTGCATGGCCCCGCTCCGGCACTCTAGCAGGGTCGGGGGCTGCTCCACACTTAGGAGCCGGAGAAGGGACATGCCACTGCTTCTGGGAGCCACTTGAGGTAAGCATCACTTGGAGCCTGCACCCCTGAGCCGCTCCCCACGCCCAACCCTCTACCCCAGCCCTGATCCCCCTCCCTCCCTCCAAACCCCTCGATCCCAGCACCTTTCTGCACCCCAAACTCCTCATCCCCAGCCCCACCCCAGAGCCCGCACCCCCCAACCAGAGCCCTCACCACCTCCTGCACCCCAACTCCAATTTTGTGAGCATTCATGGCCTGCCATACAATTTCTATTCCCCGATGTGGCCCTCAGGCCAAAAAGTTTGCCCACCCCTGGACTAGAGTCAAATTGGTCCCTGGCAGCTGCTGAAAGGAGAGAGGTGCAGTCTCTCTCTTCTCTTGGTCTGGCATCAGCACGGGTGAATCTGGCCCTTTGCTTTTACTCAAGAGAGAGGCAGCAAATGCTGTATTTATTTTATTTTTTATTTATTTTTTATTTAAGTCTTTGTACTACAGGGGTGGTGCGATTGCACATCAACAACTGGCTTGAAGTGAGTTTCTGTCTGCCTCATAAAATCCATTATGTTGCAACAAGCTTTATACCTCCTGAAGCGATTGAAAGAAGCCTGAAAGCTATTAGGTAAATATACCCCATTCTTCAGTGCCCGAATGTTGTTGTGCCTCTCTAACACTAACATTTAACTTCTCTCCCTTTGTTCTGATTGACCCAAACGTTTTACAGCCTTACTGAGAAATGTTACAGAAAATAATGAAGATTGACTTTTTTTGTTGTGCTCCCAGTTCCTGGAAATGGACTGTGTGTCGATGTGATGTGAAAATTAGAGCCCATTTTGGTTCTCTAAATGGTGATAATGAGCTGAAACCAGGCTCTGTGCCCCAGCCTGTTCTCTTGTGCCTAGATTCCTCTCCCCCCCCCCCCCCCCCCCCCCCCCCAGGTATTTGTGGCACTGTTATTGACTGAACACACTCGGTGGCAATGCTGAGGTTTTAAAGTAATGCAGCAGCCAGCGTCTGCATTATTTACAATTGGAAGATCTTGTCTTAGAGGTTATTGCAAGATATTCCCCATTAAAAGTGCCATCCTTAAAAGCAAACACTTCATTTTAACCATATTCACATTGAAGTGATTTCTTGTCCATATCACAGTTCCATGAAGTATCTAAATTCGGAAGGATTGGTATTTCCTGTAGGTTTTGGTTTTTTTTGGGTCCCATTTTTGTTTCCCGCTGTTCTATGGAGGTTTAGCTGCAAAAGTCACCTGCTGCGTTACTTTCATTTGTAGTGCCTAGTTCTGATCAGCAGTACACATTGAGGTGTGTGCATTTCATCTCTGCTCCCTTGGGACCACAATCTGTCTGGCTAGCTTTTAGGCTTTCCAAATGGTGATAGAGGCTTAAGACTCCTTTTGACAGAGAAGGCAGCTCGTCTTGACATAAACAAGAATGAACTAACTGTGAACATAGTCCTTAGCTATAGCTATCACAGTATCAGATGGTCTATTTTGCCAGTAGCTTGACCACATGCTCCAGCTCTGTGCCATAGTGAGGGGTAGCTCATCCTTCAAGAAAGAAGCAATTACAGATTAACAGTGTTCTTTCTACAGGCCTTACCATGCCTTATTACTACTGAATGATGAGAAATCGTTGCTTAATGAGCTCCCATTGGACTGTTCCCCGGCCCTGGTGAGAGTGATTAAAACTACCTCTGCTGTGAAGAATCTGCAGCAGCTGGCTCAGGATGCTGACCTGGCATTACTACAGGTACAAGGAGCTGACAGTTTTAATTGAAGCTGTTTCAATTCACTAGACATTTTCCTTCTTAGTGTCTGTGGTGTTTCTATAGTATCCTTTATATGTGCATAATTAATATAATATAATATAATATATGGAGATATACCTATCTCATAGAGCTGAAAGGGACCCCAAAAGGTCATCGAGTCCAGCCCCCTGCCTTCACTAGCAGGACCAATTTTGCCCCAGATCCCTAAGTGTCCCCCTCAAGGATTGAACTCACAACCCTGGGTTTAGCAGGCCAATGCTCAAACCACTGAGCTATCCCTCCCACCCCGCTCAAAAGGCTAACGTCTTATCGCTAGGGAGAGGGTTGGAGAAAGGCATCAGTCCCTCCTGGTGGAGGGAGAAGTTGGTCAGCCCTCGTGCTGTAGCCGATTCAGAACGAACTTTAACTTGGCCTCTAGTAATTCAATCCCCTACACTTTCTTACATTGCTCTTTACTTTGTAAGTATACATTTTAAATGTTGGTGCAACCTAACCTTGCCCAGTCATGGAATATCTGTTACTGTTGCACCTGGGTCTGCTAATTCACAGTGCTGGATTTGGGTTGCCTCCTTCCTGAGAGAGCAGAAATGCTACTTGCTGCTTCAACATTGTGTATCTATTCAACCATCTTATACATGTTTAATAATAATAATGTGCTAACTCCCAAACACCACAGTCGGATTGGGCTCCATTGTACAAGGTGCTGTACAAACACACAATAAATCAGTCCTTGCCCCCAAAGATCTGACTGTCTAAAAGTAAAATGGTAAGATGGGACAAATAAGTGGGCTGGCGGTGAGGGGCAGGGAGCAGGGGAGACAGTATAACGGGGTCAGCTCAGCAACACTCAATTCAGTTTAGTGTCTGGACCATGGTTTGGTGGTGGCCTGGGTTTCCACCCTGTGGGAAATGTCAGCTTATTCTTAAGTTGTGCTGCTGAGAGGAGAGAATGTCTTAGCCCTGAAACAGGGACTGCAACAGTACAAAAATGACAGAGTTTATAAGATAGAAACTGAAACTGAAAAATGTCTACCTGTCTGAGAGGCTGAATTTCTAATGTGTGTCATGTTTTCCTGCTTATCCAACCTTCAGGGAATCTGGCTTCACAAGAATTGCCAGGCTCAATCAGACCTGTGGTGCATATAGTCCAGTATCCTGTCGCTGATAGCAGCCAGACCAGATAGAATCATAGAAATGTCCAACTGGAAGGGACCTCAAGTCCCACCCTCCTGCTGAGGCAGAATACGTAGACCATCCCTGTCTAACCTGCTCCCCTTATTGTGACAGGTTGGATCACAGAAACCCCCTTGGGAACTGCCAACTGATGTGCCAAGACTACTTCTGCCCCTGCCTTCCCTGCCAGATCGGGACTCCAGCACCCTATCTTGCTGAGCCAGACATCCCAGTCTGCTCCAACACAGACCTAGGGACTGAACCACATGTCCCAAAGCTGCAGACTTAACTGAAAGCAGCTTACAGAAGTGTTCCTGTCTTTAACACTCAGATGCCCAACTCCCAATGGGGTCTAAACCCCAAATAAATCTGTTTTACCCTGTATAAAGCTTAATACATACTCTGGGTTAATTAATAAGTAAAAAGTGATTTTATTAAATACAGAAAGTAGGATTTAAGTGGTTCCAAGTAGTAGCAGACAGAACAAAGTGAATTACCAAGCAAAATAAAATAAAACACGCAAGTCTGAGTCTAGTACAATAATAAAACTGAATACAGATAAAATCTCACCCTCAGAGATGTTTCAATAAGTTTCTTTCACATACTGGATGTCTTCCTACTCTGGGCACAATCCTTTCCCCTGGTACGGCCCTTGTTCCAGCTCAGGTGGTAGCTAGGGGATTTCTCATGATGGCCCTCCCCTCTTTGTTCTGTTCCACCCACTTAATATATCTTTTGCATAAGGCAGGAATCCTTTGTCCCTCTCTGGGTTCCCACGAGATTAAAGATGGATTCCAGTTCAGATGACTTGATCACAGGTCATTGTAAGACTTCATTACCCACTTGCCAGCACACAGGTATACAGGAAGACTTACAAGTAAAACAGAGCCATCTGCAGTCAATTGTCCTGGTTGATGGGAGCCATCAAGATTCCAAACCACCATTAATGGCCCGCACTTTGCATAATTACAATAGGCCCTCAGAGTTATATTTCATATTTCTAGTTTCCGGTACAAGAGTGATACATTTATACAAATAGGATGACCACACTCAGTAGATTATA
Organism: Platysternon megacephalum; assembly: GCA_003942145.1. Lineage (NCBI taxonomy): Eukaryota > Metazoa > Chordata > Testudines > Platysternidae > Platysternon > Platysternon megacephalum. The sequence continues at coordinate 7,128,694 of QXTE01000085.1, read as the reverse complement.
AGCTTTGTAATGATACCTTACAAGAGATCTTTTGCATGAAGCATATTTCAGTTACATTATATTCAAACTCATTAGCATATTTTCATAAAATCATATAGAGTGCAACGTCACACTTATATTACCCAAAGTCCATTTTCTAGACCTCAAGAGCCAGGAACCCCTGGTCCCCGGTCCCCCTATTGAGCTCACTAGCTTGTTAACTTGATAGCTTTGTCTGCCGTACATGTAAATGTATTTTCATTGTTCTTTGCCGGTTATCAAGCTAGTCAGGCAGGTAAATACACATTCCTTTGCCTAGGGCAGGCTGGTTTTATGCACTGCCTCCCAAATACATTTTAAGAACATATTTCCAGCACACGCATACGACTCTTTGTACATAATCTGTATGTACATCACAAAGTGATTTTTGGGACCAGCATGTCACCAATTTACATATGATACATGACACCTTTTAGATACATATTATGACAAAAGTATGTCGAGGGGTAATGAGTGTGTCAGGTCTGACATGAGTTAAATATGGTGGGCTCTCTGCCATTAGCACTGAGGGGCTCCTAGGGTCATACCTCCCCTCTTACAGTGCTGCAGGATGGTCAGCCACAGGCTGAACTGTAGGCAGTGGATCAGAATCCTCTTTCCTGGAAAGACCATCTACCACTATATTTTCTTTGCCTTTTAATATGCACAATTTCCATGTATTCTTGGAGCATCATACTCCTCCGCAGCAGTTTGGAATTGGTGCCCTTGGTTCTGTGTAACCAAACTGATGGAGAGTGGTCAGTTAGAACCCTGAATTTTCTGTTAGGGAAAGGGCCTTAAGTGCATGATAACCCATACAATGGCATACCACTCTTTTCTATGACAGAGTAATTCTGTTTAGTGGGTGCTGATTTTTTTACTCAAGAAAGCAGTGGACTGCTTTTTGCTACTTTCCCCTGACAGCATTAGAACTGAATCGAAACCAATGTCTGATGCATTCATGCGCATTTTGTCAAAATCTGGACTGGCCACAACAGGCTTTTCTGACAAGATTTTCTTTATCAAAACTCTCTTGACAAGCTTTTGTCCACACCACTCTGTTTGGCTTTCTCTTCTTGCACAAGTTTGTGATAGTGGACATAATGTCAATGAACTCATGCATAAATTGGCAGTAATAGTTAACCATGCCTATGAAAGATTGGATCTGCTTTTTGGTCTGAGGCTAATAGCTTCTACTTTCAAGGGATCAGGAGAGATTTGGCCACCATCTTACACAGTGTCCCAAATAAGGAAGGTTTGCTGCTCCTATTTTACATTTAAAGGCCTTCACAGTAAGACTTGCATCTCTGAGTTTTGAAAGTACAGCCCTTCAGTGTCTCTTGTGAAGTGACCAAGAGTAGCTGAACATCGCTATATTATCATGTGAAGTCTTGTAATCTGTTTAGCACTTGGTTGACAAGCCTCTGAAAAGTGGCTCCTGCATTAATTAATCCAAAAGATAACATTTTGAACTCATGAAGTTCAAACCCATATCAGTAATAAAAGTAGAGTTCTTCTATGTGTTGTTGTCCAAAGGAATCTGCCAATACCCTTTTACCAGATCAGTTGTGCTAAGAGATACTTTGGGCAAAGCAAAATATAACATTTTATCAATTCTGGGCATAGGATAGGCATCAGAAACTGTGACAGTATGAAGTTTTCCATAATCAACACAAAACCTTACAGTCTTATTTGTCTTAGGAACCAACACAGGAGATGCCCAGGAACTGTCAGACTCTTTAATTACTCCCATATCCTGAATACTCTGTGTTGCTTTATGGATTTGCTTGTGCACTTTCCCAGTCGTTCAGTATGCCCTGCTAGGTGCAGGTTGGGGATCCACAGGGTCAGTCTTGTGGACCATTTAATGAGTTAATTGGCATGTTAGAAAATATCTGCTTGTGTTTTTGCAGCCAAGATTTCTACCCTCTCTGTCTGTTAGCTCTTTGCATATCTTAGTGCTTTCAAATGATGAATCATTGGGGCATTCAGCCACTAGATCAATGAAGTGCCAAGTCTCAGACTCTCTTTCATCACAACAAAGCATATTCACAATTGCTTCTGTATTGTGATAGATCTTAAGTCTATTCACATGCACTGTCTGTGGGCAACCTTGCTGTGGGGTCTTTTTACACTGTACATGACTTAATTTTCTCTCTCCACAACCCATAAGGGCCATCCCATGAGTTTCGCATTTTGCTCCCTTTTTACAGAGAACAGTTTTAGTAGTATTACCAACCCTGCACCTCAGAACAGCACAACTTCAAGCATTCTTATCATACTATGCTGTTTGTGTGGTCTGGCTATCCATGAGGTTAGTTTGAACCACGTCCAGCACGTCTTTTAACTCCTTTCTGAACTTTTGTACATATTCAATCGCTGGTTCTCCTTCTGGTTCAGTACCCCCTCCCAGAAGGGCCTGATAAGATCTAGGTGTTCTGTCACTTTTCTCTTATACAGGAGATGAAATAGGGAAAACCCTGTGGACTCTTGGGGCACCTCCCTAAAGACAAATAACGTGGTAATTTTTCATCCCAAGCCCCTTGCCCTTTTGTTTGCATACATTCCCAGCATAGATTTCAGTGTTCCTATGAACCTTTCAACCAAACTGTTTGTCTGTCTCTGGGTGATATGGGGCAGCCTTCAGCTGTTTTAAATCAAACATCCTCCACAATGCACTAAATAGTTGGGATGTGAGATTTTACCCACAATCTGACAAAATCTCCTTAGGAAAACCTACTTGGCTGAAAATAGTGAAATGGGCTTTTGCCACTATGTCAACCTCTAAGTTAAAGCAACTGCTTCTGGATACCTAGTGGCATAATCCATTTTCATCAAAATGTTTTCCCCTTTGGGTTGGCTGGGGCAAAGGGCTCACAATATTTGTTGGCACCCTAAGAAATGCCTCCTTGATTACAAGTGAGGGTTGCAGGGGAGCTTTGTAAAACCATACTGGCCTCTTCTGATCCTGGCACAAGTCACAAGACCTGCAATAGTCTCTCACCTCATTCTGAATATCTGGTCAATAAAAATTCCTTCTTATCTTTTCATAAGTCCTTTAAGTCCCCAAGTGACCAGCAAAAGGACAATTGTGGGCTAACATAATTAACTCCCCATTATGTTTAACAGGCGCAAGTTGCTTGTAAGGCTTCTCAGAGCCTGTACAGGAGCTTCCCTGTACAATCTTCCCTCTTCTTCAAAAAACCCTTCCCCATTTCCCCTAGCTGGACTCCCCCTGGAGATCATTCTGCTTGTGCTTTCTAAGGATGGGTCTGCTCTCTGCTCTGCTGCAAATTCCTGCCTGCCATAGCTTTGAGAGCCGCTTCCTCCACTGGGAGCGGCTCCTTCTTCCTTGTCCCTGGAAACACACTGCTTCCCTCTTCTAAGCTGGGGTTAGGGTAACCAGATGTCCCGATTTTTATAGGGACAGTCCTGATTTTTGGTGCTTTTTCTTATATAGACCCCTATTACCCCCCACCTCCTGTCCCGATTTTTCACACTTGCTATCTGGTCATCCTAGCTGCGGTGGGATGTTCCCTCATCCTTTAGCTGTTTCTCTGTCTTCACCGTTCCCTCCTGGGATCACAGAGCAATATTTCTGTCTACGATGGGTACCATATTTAACAGCCTTGGACATAGTAATACAGCATTACCTGCATGAACTCCTGCTGGAATGCAATCCAGCATGCCAACTTTTAAAATGCCTACTATACCTTCCCATTCCAAGTGCACTTCCGCCAAAGGCACAGTGGTTTTAAATTTTCCAAAGGCCAAGAGTTCTACGCTTTCCCCATGCAGCATGCCAGTCTCCCTGACCAGAGAGATCTGGGCACCCAGTGTCTCTCCGTTATAGGCATTCTTTGCCATTCACTTTGGCAACTTTAATAAAGTCAGTAGCAACCTCCCATAGGTCAGACTATACAAAAGTCACCAGGAACTCCTCAGGTACCTCTGTGGGTCTTGTGTTTACAATAGTTGTATTCTAAGGAGTGGGTGTGGGCCCTTTGTTTAGGGCATTTGTCCCTCAGGTGTTCAGTGGAGTTACATATGGAACATCATCTTGGACTGTCTTCCTGTGAAAGGGGTCTGTGAATGCAATTACCAGGAAGGGGTTGATTCGGGGGAGATGAGAGCCTGGGCTCCCAACCACCCTCCCTTTTCCCAGGGATAAACCAAGCTTCCCTCCTTACACTGGGCTTCTGCCTCTTTCTGTGTCTTTTGCTCACTAGATACGCTGGCTTGTACATAGAAATCAGACAGATTGGCTGCTTTCTATGCAGACCCTAAAGTTTTGTCCCAAATGGCTTCTTTGGTCTCCTCAGAGCATATGCTCAGGAAATGTTCTGTGCAAAGAGGTGAAATAGCTGGTCATAATCTTCAGCCCCTTTGCCCATTTTTCTCATCAAATCACACATCTTCTCTGTGACTAATTTTATCACCTTTTTGAGGTTTCTAAACCTTACCCTATACACATTAGGAGTAATTTGAAACTTGCAAAATATAGAGCCTTTTAAAATTCACCATATCTCACAGCTTGTTCAATTTCCATTTCATTAAATACATTTAATGCTTTACCCAAGAGCTTTGCAGTCGCTATGGGGACTTGTCTTCTGGAATTTTGTGCAACTGAGAGTCTTTCAGTAGTATACAATCTTTTGTATGCAGGATACAATTTGTCCCAGCTGGGTCTTCCTTGGAGAGAGGGAATGCCTGGAAGCTGGGGGGTCTGTCCAGGCTTTCCCTACCAGCTCAGATTATGCAGCCTTTCCTTCTTCTTTTTTGGGGCTTTCAGTTCCATGGTTCATTGGTGTGCTTCCTCTTGCTGTTGCTTTTTCTGCCTTCCTCTCCTTGACTCTCAGGTCAGTTTTCCCCTCCGGTGCTCTTGTTCCTTCTCTATTTTAGCCATCTCCAACTTTTTGGTTCGTTCTGGTGACTCCAAATTCAGTAACTCTATCTCAGCCAGTTTGAGTTGTGTGGCTTCCTCACTAAAGTCTGTCTTTGACCTTGTCTACACTACAGGTTACTTTGGTGTAATTTATGTCACTCCGGAATGTGAATAATCCACACCCCTGAGCGACATAAATTATACCGACCTAAGCGCCGGTGTACATTGTGCTGTGTCAGCGGGAGAGCTTGTCAAACCACTCCCCAGAGGAACGGTCGCCATTCATTATATGTATAGCCCCAACAGTGTACTATAACTTGCACCCTGGAGGGAGGCAAGGCAAATCTTTGGGCTGGCGTCTCGGAACCACGCAGCTCTTCTCTGATATGTTTGGTACACAGGGTCTGATGAATACAAGCTGCCTAGAGGACAGCTTCGGCTCAGCAAAATGTGTACCGTTAGCATCACAAACAGATTTTCTGGCTGTGCATGCAGGCCACTAAACAGCCAAGGTAGACCAATATAGGTCCCGATAATTGGGCTTTTGGACCTTTGATTGTTAGACCTGATGGCCAGCTTTGGTAGCTGTTAGAGGCAGATAATTCTATGACTCTCGGTAGTTGTTTAGCTCAGACCAGGGAATATATTCAAATACTCCCTGCATCTCACAGTGAAGTGCAGCTGCTGCTTCAAAAAACAAAATACAATTTAAAAAAAAAATCCTGACCAGACTTCTCAGCCCACCCTTATTCAAAGGGGAGTGCCTTCTGTTAGAATTCTAGTGTTATTACTGTACATGGTTAACATCAGAAATACTGAAAGTATGGATTGTTTGAAATATCTCTGACCTGCTGGAAATCCCCTACTGTCTTTGTTGTTCTCACTGTCTTCACTGCAGAAAGGTGAAGTGTATGTATTGACAGGCTGGCTCTTATTTATTTTAGGTGGTTGTTTCACAACCACTAGAGAGCAGTCACTGACTTTCTTCATGTGCCTGGAATACTTTCTGCAGCTCATCAGTGAAGTAATGCACTGATTTAGCAAAGGCAATATTGACCTTTTCTAGTATGTTTATTAGCAGAGGCTGAAGAAGTGACATGAATTCTTATCCTGGTTAAGGAAGTGACCAAAACATAGTCACTCAGAAATAGTGTACCTATGAATTCATCTCTGAGCTATTCAGGCTGTTCCCACCATAAATAAATGATTTAGTGGAAACATTTAACGTTTTAGCTCCTCCTTACAAGAACTTTTTAATCTTCCAGCTATTTAGAAATGACAGTGAGTTGTAAATTCCTACTGTAATGCTTTCTCCGATCTGTAGAATGAGGAGACTACATAGATGCCACCTGTGGAAACCAGAGGCATGATTAATAGAAGACCAAAGAGAGCATTTCCAATGAGCCAGTACCATTCTAGAAAGAATAACTAACATTCCTCAGATTCTATAGTAGTAGTTGGGATCCACACTGGCCAGCCCATGCAACAGCACTCTGACTATCAGCGGAGGTACTGAGATGCCCGTAGATTATATTAGTCCATAATGCAGGCAGCTTGGAGATTTTTTTTTCTACCAAAAGCTGTCCATAAAGAAGGACTTTGAAGTCACTTGTGGGTTGCCAGTTAAGTTTGTTTTTAAATCTTGCTGTGCCAGATCCTGGCTTGAGAGCACAGTGGGTGACTAGAAAAACGAAGATAATGGGAAAGATGAGGTTTATGGATCCATCTGAAGATCTTTCTGGGTAGATTGGGGTCTGTGTTTCCCTGGGTTTCCTCTGCCACACAGTTGTGGACTTTGAGGTGATGATGTATAAGGGAATTTATCTGCTCTTTCCTGAAAATTCCCTTTCAGGTCCACTGATTTAGGTGACTTAGGATGAAAAGGGCTCATCTGGAGTCAGATAAGGATGGAAAACAGGCATCCAGAAAGTTCTTGTATTCATTAGGCGGTGAGAGTCTTTGCTGCACCTCTGAGAGGAGCAGCACAGAAGTGGCAAGCCGGGGAGGGTGGCCCTATGGGCTCTAAACCTCCTTTGCACCCTCCCAATTCTGGGCTGCTCCAGAAACCAGAGCATCCCCTGGGGTAATTTAGGCAGCCTTGGGAAGATTTCTAAGTTACAGCCTGGCAGGCTATGCTGGCACTCTGCACAGTGCTACATGCTGTGGCTCTGCCCCCCTATGTCAGAGCTTGTGAGGCAGCCTTTGGAAAGCAGCCTGTGACTGTCTTCCTCAGTTCCTGCACTGGGTGAACACTGCCCCCCACCTCCTGCCAGGTCTGAGGTTTTCATCCCCCTTTATGCCACTCCAGTCCTTTTACCCAGTGTAGAGGAGTGGGGTAAGGATGTTCTGCAGTAAGAGAAGCTACTGTTTGAGGTATATTTTAGATTTATTTTGGGGAAATTAGGTGCAATGATCCTGGCTATGCTAGTTGTCTTACTGATGAGCTCATCAAAGGTTGGGGACTCCCCTCCTGTCAGTGATACAGGCCTGGTTCGGTCCCTAAGCTGCAAGCTAGCTGGAAACACGTCATAATGGATCTATGGACTTTATTACTTGAGGAAAGGACACCTGCGGGTAAGCATGGATACATGTTACTATTCGGGCAAGCTGTGCTATCCTGATGAGCCTAACTCACCTTGCCCTGGGTTGATGCAGAGTTACCCTCCCACAACCCTACCCTGTGTATCTTCCAACCTCTGCAGGAGATAAGCTGCCCTCCAAGATATTAGGAAGCATGCTTTAGGGCAACTCCCATCCTGCAGATCTCAGAAAAACAAGTCAGAAAACGGGAAATGCCCCCACCCAACAAACCTCCTTTGTTTGCCTGTCCCATGGGACTATTTAAGAAACCGAAGGAAAATCCCAAACATGTACTACTTTGTGGTGAAGCTGTAGTTTCAGGTTACCTTCTCTGTGAGCTTCTAGATTTACAAGGAACCAAAACTTTTTTGACAATTGAACTAATTGAATTTCCTGGGTATCCAGCACTTCATCTCTAGCATTCTTAATGGTAATCCACAATCAGAGCACCGCTGTAAGACATGTTAATGTGTCCCCTCCACCTTCTAGCTGTTTGGTTAGTGCTACCTTAACTTCCCCTTAAAGTTTTTGGTGTGGAAATTAATATGTTTTTGATGATTGGTCAGTTACCTTGCAGTTTCTTGTCATCGAGTTCATATGGAACTTATTTTCAAAAACTTCCATTAAAAAGCCATTTTTTGTTGTGGGAATTTGATATGGCCCTTGCTTAGCTGATAATAGCTCCTTTGTTGAGTTGCTGGATACATATGAGCTCAGGTTTCTTACGTAGGCCACTTTTCTGATAGTGGTAGCTTCAGCTTAGAATATACAAGCTTCAGGCTCCAGTGATTGATACTTTACTCCAAATTCATCAGATAAGGAGGTGCTACAAGTGTGCTCTCCTTCTGAAGTTGTCAAATTTCCACTTTACTAATCCTGGTAACACTTTTTCCTCATGCCTGTATTCCCATGACAGTGATGCCCTTCTCCACAGTTTTATCTGGAGCAGACAATAGCCCATAAAAAGGCTACCTGGGCTTTTTCTTTTTGTTTCATTCAACACTAATAGAGTTCTACTTATCGTAGGACTTGGTTCTGTTGCGTAATGTATTGTTGGAGCATCTCTCACATTAGATTGGTATAACACAACTCCATGAAGCCCATTAGGACTTTATGCTCTTCTTCCTTCTCTGGTTATGATTCCGTTGTCTTGAATACAACTGTATTTATATGGCTGTGTGACTTCATCTCTCACAGGCTAATTCTGTACACTTTAAGTTTGTTATGGCAGTAAACTTCTGATCTGTTTCCACTCTGGAGATATGCAGAGTAGTCACACAAAGTTCTATGCTCACCCTCACCAATCTTTAAATTATGATCTGTGGACAGGAGTTAACAGCCAGGACCCACATCTGGTGCTCAGGCCTTCCTTTGTTTTTCAAATTTATGTAAAAATTTCAATGATCCCAGAACAAATGATAACTTAAAATAGAAGACATGACTGGAAACTGTAAAACTGATGGAGAGAATCTTGTTTCTGTCTCAGTGGTGAGTAATAAGCATTAATGACAATACAGCTTCAGTAAACTATAGAATTATAGTGAAGGAAATCAATGCTAAGTACTCCCCTGCAAATGCAGGGGAAATGGCCTATGGAGTTAGACATGACTGTCAGGGAAGAAAAGAGAGAAACAAGTTATATTTTCTGACTGTTTTCTCAAAAGTGCTCAACACCTCGCAGCTGTCACTGGAAATAGTGGGAGCTCCTGGGTTCTGAGTTCCTATGAAAACCTGGCCCTAACGCTGCAGCTTTTTCTCAATGCTTGCTCTCTTTCAACCATGCGGTTTATTGGATGTATATTAATATATTGAAGGCCAAAATTCAGAAATCTAATGGATGTTGCTTTCCTAAGTTTGGTCCTGGTTCAGTGATTCATCTGGTATTTTGTCTTTGCAAAAACGAGCGAAGAATGAAAAGTGTATATCTGCTGTCTGAAGCTTTAGGATCTTCCTTATTCTTCAGGTCATTGCATTAGGCCAGGAGTTCTCAAACTTCATTGCACTGTGATCGCCTTCTGACAACAAAGGGACCGAAGCATGAGCCCACCCTAGCTCTGCTGCTGTGGGGGTGGGTCCAAAGCCCAATCCCCAATGGCCTGGGCAGGGGGGCCAAAGCCGAAGCCCAAGGGCTTCAGCCCCAGGCAAGGAACTTGTAACTTAAGCCCCGCTACCCAGGGCGGAAGCCCTCGGGCTTTGTCTTTGGCCCTGGCCCAGGGTGGTGGGGCTCAGGCTTTGGCCCTGGGCCTCAGCAAGTCTAAGCCAGCCCTGGCGACCCCATTAAAATGAAAATCTTTGAAATCTTGATTGCTGTTGCTTTAAAGCCCCTCCTTAATGCTTAGAAAGATTTTTCTGTGGTATCTTATGGTGAATGGTTACACACAGGGCTATATGGTTTAAACAAAGAATGGATTACTGATGGTCACTTTCATAACAACTGCAAAGTTTCTGAGCTGACCAGTATTTCTGTGCCACTTTGAGTGCTTTTTAATTAATGCATTAATATGATGTGAGCCCATTATTATTAGGCAATATTTCATTCATATACATTCAAAATAAAATATAAATAATCTAATAAGTCATGCATTAAATGTATTTTGAGTAGTGTGTGTGTGTGTGGAATGCATGGGTAAACCATTGATGAGTGAAGCATAAAGGAAACTACTCGGTTGTAAAACCCTTTACTGGCACAGTCTAAAGAAATTCCTTTGAAGCAGGAAACATAAAATTTGCTTAGATATGTGAAGCCAAGCCCTGGAAATGCATCACTTCTGTTGAAGCTTTGTCAGACTCTTTTTGATGTGCCACATGTTACATCATTTTCTTCTAAGAGAAGAGGACCAATTATTGCCATTGAAGTGATGTGATGGCACAGTGCTAGCTTTCTTCAGATCAAACAGGGCTTTCCTCTCAGCATAAAGGACTCTTTGCTGGGAGTTTGAATGTTGCTGTTTTGCTTTTCTAATTATGATCTTTGGTCTTGTTTCTTTCTCTCTCTCTTTTTTTTTTTTTAAATGCAGGTTTTCCAGCTTGCTGCACATCTGGTTTACTGGGGAAAAGCAATTATTGTCTATCCACTGTGTGAAAACAACGTCTATATGCTGTCCCCCAATGCCAGTGTTTGTCTGTAAGTAGACAGACCATGAGTGCCTGTAGTGGGACTGCTTTGAAAAATGCAGATGTGTTTTCCCTGGGCATTTATTTGGGCAGGGCGGTGATATTTTCTGCGATATTGAAGTTGTTGAGATGTACAAATAGTATAATTTGCTTGAATTTCACGAGCCCTTAAGGGCTGTTCAGGGATGAACAAAGGAATTGGGCAGCTCTTCTGTTACAGTGACAGGTGTGCTTGCCTTCACTTGCACACTTATAGAGTGGGTAGCAAATTTCAGGAGTTCAGTACAGTGTTGTCATCATGAAATTGCTCTGTGAACATAGACCATTTTTAAACCTTTCAATACTCTTGGTTGCTGAGTATGTCCAAGAAGGACTCTTGCATGGAGCCTATGGGAGTATCTGTCTTAATCAATTCCCTTCCAATGCAGGGGCTTCAGGCATAGGTGTGATGGGTTCGGTCACAGAGACCCCCTTGAGGCTATCACCTGACGTGCTGGAATTACCTCTGAGCCCATTTTCCACTGCCAGCTTGGGACTCCAGAACCCTGCCTTGTTGAGCCAGACATGCTAGTCTGCTGCAATGCAGACCCAGGTCTGGTCCACGCCCTCAAAGCTGCAGATTTTAACCAAAAACTGCTCAGCAAGTCACCCATCTCCAGCACTCAGACACCCAGTTCCCAATGGGATCCAAACCCCAAATAAATCCATTTTACTCTGTATAAAGCTTATACAGGGTAAACTCATAAATTGTCCGCCTCTATAACACTGATAGAGAGATATGCACAGCTGTTTGCTCCCCCAGGTATTAATCACTTACTCTGGGTTTATTAATAAACAAAAGTGATTATATTAAGTATAAAAAGTAGGATTTAAGTGGTTTCAATAAATAACAGACAGAACAAAGTAAGTTACCAAGCAAAATAAAACAAAACACAGAAGTCTAAGCCTAATACATTAAGAAACTGATACAGGAAATATCTCACCCCCAGAGATGTTCCAATAAGCTTCTTTCACAGACTAGACTCCTCCTTAGTCTGGGCCCAATCCTTTCCCCTGGTACAGTTCTTGTTAGTTCCAGCTCAGGTGTAACTCGGGGATTTCTCATGTCTGGCAGCCCCCTTTGTTCTGTTCCACACCCTTTTATGGCTTTGGCCCAAGGCGGGAATCTTTTGTCTCTCTGGGTCCCCATTCCTCCTTCTAAATGGAAAAGCACCAGGTTTAAGATGGATTCCAGTATCCTGTGACATGTTCACATGTCCTGTGAGACCTCATTCTTCATTACCCACGTCAGGTACACAGGAAGGCTTGCAGGTAAACAGAGCCATTTACAACCAATTGTCCTAGTTAATGGGAGCTATCAGGATTCCAAGGCACCATTAATGGCCCACACTTTGCATAGTTACAATAGGACTTCAGAGTACTACTTCATATTCCTAGCTTCAGATACAAGAATGATACATTCATACAAATAGGATGAACACACTCAGTAGATTATAAGCTTTGTAATGATACCTTACTAACGACCTTTTGCATAAAGCATATTCCACTTACATTATATTTACACTCATAAGCATATTTCCATAAACATATGAAGTGCAACGTCATACCTTGGTCTTTCCTATTCTCTGCATGTGGCACATAATTGTTTAGTCTCCTCTGGGCTATAATACTTTGGTCTAATTTCACTTGATGGGTTTAACGTGCACTGTGCAGGTGCTGGCTGGTGTTGATGGCCTGTGATATACAGGAAGTCAGACTAGATCAAGGGTGGGCAAACTTTTTGGCCCGAGGGCCACATCGGGGAATAGAAATTGTATGGCAGGCCATCAATGCTCACAAAATTGGGGTTGGGGTGCGGGAGTTGGATGCAGGCTCTGGGGTGGGGCTGGGGATGAGGAGTGTGGGGTGTAAGAGGGGCTTTGGGCTGGGACCGAGGGGTTTGGAGGGCAGGAGGGGGATCAGGGCAGGGATGTGGGAAGGGGTGCAGGCTCTGGCTGGGGGTGCGGGCTCTGGGGTGGGGCTGGGGATGAGAGGTTGGGGTGCAGGAGGGGGCTGGGACTGAGGAGTTTGAAGGATGGGAGGGGAATCGGGGCTGGGGTTGGGGCGTGGGGAGAGGCTCAGGGGGTGCAGGCTCCGAGTGACGCTTACCTCAAGCGGCTCCCGGAAGCAGTGGTATGTCCCTTCTCCAGCTCCTACACGGAGGCGCGGCCAGGCGGCTATGCGCGCTGCCCCATCCGAAGGTGCCGCCCCTGCAGCTCCCATTGGAGTGTGTAGGAGCCGGAGTGGGGCCATGCTGCGGCTTCCAGGAGCCGTGTGGTGCAGCCCCCAACCCAGTGCCCCGGCTGGAGTGGGGCTGAGCCACGTGGTGCGGCTCGCGGGCCTGCTTAAAACTGCTTGCGGGCTGAATCCGGTGCGCAGGCCATCGTTTGCCCACTCCTGGACTAGAATATCTGGTGGTCCCTTCTGACCTTAAACTTTATGATTCTAAGCAATATGGAAACACTCAAAACAAGACAAACATCTCGGTAAGTTCTGTGTGGTTAAATCAGTGGGTAGCTGCTTTTGATAGGCAGCCTGTCTGCGTGCCTGGCATGTGATATTTCAGTAGCAGGTAACTCAGAAGCAGGTAACTCAGAAGCAGAAACAGCAGCAACATGGTGGGGTCCATTACAGTCACTATTTTCATTGTAATTAATCCTAGTGGTAATTGTGGCTTCTAATCAAGACTGGGGCTTGGATAAAGATGAGCTGCATATAAAGCTCAGCCTGTGCCAGACAGAGATGGTAGTGGGGTGGGGGAAGGATGTTGGGTAACTCCTGCTCCACTGTTAAAAAGTTGTCCACCTTTTCCCCACTGAACTTGCAGTTGGGGTGCTTTCAAATTCCAGATTAGTTCTGGAACCTCAGGTGGTATTGAGCCCATGAGCACCTTTATGCACTGGTGGCTGTCACATCTGCTTTGGATTACTGCAGTGTGTAATGTACATGTATAATGTGTAATCTACACACAAACTACTTTGAAGTGACAGCTACCATTAGTATTGGCTTTTGGACTGGCAAGTTTAGTCCATGGAAACCTATTACACCTGTTCTTCAATAGTTGTGCTGGTTTCCTATTCTTTTCTGAGTACAGTTCAAGGTTCTGACATTGATTCATAAACCACAACCTGGCCTAGTTGCTGGCTCTCTGAAAGACTCTCCTCTCCTTGGGATCTGCCGCAGCAATTGAGTGCGGTGGTGTTGTAGCTGTGTTGGTCCCAGGATATTAGAAAGACAAGGTGGGTGAGGTAATATCTTTTATTGGGCCAACTTCTGTTGGTGAGAGAGACAAGATTTTGAGCTATACAGAGCTCTTCCTCAGGTCTGGGAAAGGTACTCACACTGTCATAGCTAAATATAAGGTCAAACACATAATTTAGCATAATTAGTTAGCACATATTCTAAGGGACCATTCAAGGTGAAGTGGCCTGTTAACACCCCTGTAGTCATAGGATAAAAAGTGGGGTTAGTGGGTTACACATTGTAATAATCCATAAATCCAGTGTCTTTATTAAGACCATGATTTTTAGTGTATAGCAAAGTTGTGATTTTAAGCTCCCAGGCTTGTCTTTTGAAAATGTTGAGCAGGTTTTCTTTGAGGATGAGGACTGATAGATCAGACATAGAGTGATCACTTTGTGAAAATTGTTCACCCACGGGCGATGTGGTGTTTTTCTCTTTTACCGTTTTCCTGTGTTAGCTCATTCAAGAGCGTAGTGGTTGTCTGGTTTCACCCACATTGTTGTTGTTGGGGTATTTAATGCCCTGGATGAGGTACACCACATGTTGTGATAGGCATGTCTAGCACCCATGGATCTTGAAAGGTGTATTGTGGGGGGGAGGGGGGAAGGGAGCGGGATGTATTGATCATCGTAGCAGAGGATATATGTCTGCAGATTTTGCATCTGTTGTTCTGGCAGGGTCTGGTGCTACTTAGAGGTAGTGTGTCTTGGTCTGTGGAGAGCTTGCTTCTGATGGTGATCTTGAAGAGTTTGGGGGGTTGTTTGAAGCCAAAAGAAGGGATTAAGGAAAGATTTCTTCAGGATAGGGTCCCCATCAAGTATGTGTTTTACTTGTTTGATGATATCTCATATGGATTCCAGTGTGAGGTGGTAGGTGACAACTAGAGGTGTAAGATCAGAGGGAGTTTTATTTCTATGTTGAAGCTGGTTCTCTCTGGGTATTTAAGCGGCCTGTTCCATGATTACATTTACTTCTCTGGTGAAGTGTCCTTGTTTGGTGAAAGCAGCTTTGCATGTTTTAAGATGTATATCCCGGATTTTCTCTTCAGAGTATATTCTGTGGTATCTGAGTGCCTGGCTGTAGATAACAGATTTCTTGGTGTGTTTGGGGTGGTTACTGGATCTATGAAGTTAAGTGTGGTGATCTGTGGGTTTCTTATATATAGTTGTCTGTGGTGTTCCATTGCTGAAGCTGATTATGGTGTCCAGGAAATTGATGCTAGTGTGGGAGTGTTCCAGAGAGAGTTTAATGGTAATTATTGAAGTTGTGGTGGAAATCTATGAGGGAGTTTAAGTTGTCTGTCCAGATGCTGAAAATATCATCTATGTATCTCAGGTATATCAATGGTTTGTCCAGAAATTCTTCAAGGTGGCCCAGGAAGAGGTTGGCATATTGGGGAGCCATCCTAGTACCCAGGGCTGTTCCCATGGTTTGCACAAAGTGTTTATTGTTGAACGTAAAATTGTTATGGGTGAGGATGAAATGGATGAGTTTGGCGATTGTGTTTGGGGTGGATATCTGAGGGTTGCCCATTGTCTTGTAAATATTCGAGGCAGGCAGCTATGCTTTCATTGTGAGGAATGTTGTTGTATGGGGAAGTGACATCCATGGTGGCAAAGATGGTGTTCTTAGGGAGGTTGTTAATGTTGTGGAGTTTGTGGAGGAAGTCAGTTGTGTCCTGGAGGAAGCTGGCCCTTTGTGTGGTGAGTGGCTTCAGGATGATTTTTGAGAGTCCCCATATTCTTTCAGTGAGAGTGCTGTGGCCACTCTCTGCCTGGGAGTTGTATCTGCCTGGGTTCCCTTTAATAAAGACACTGGATTTATGACTTATTACAACAATCTGTAGCCAACTAACCCTCCTTTTTGTCCTATGACTACAGAGGTGTTAATGGGCCACTTCACCTTGAATGGTCCCTTAGAGACTATGTGCTATTTATGCTAACCTATCAGTTCAACCTTGTATTTAGCTGTGACACTGAATACACTTCCCAGACCTGTAGAACCGCTCTGTGTAGCTTGAAAGCTTTTCTCTCCCACCAACAAAAGTTGGTCCAATAAAAGTTATTACCTCACCCACCTTGTCACAGCAGTTGAGTTCATTTGGGGCTATGGAGCTAGCAATTCCTATACTTATTTGTGATGGTCCTGGTCTCTGGGAGTTCTCAGTTGGGGGCTCTTGACTCTGGAATTACCTCCTCCATCTACTTTGCAGAGTCAGACTTTATCAGGCACAATGCAAGGCCCATCTTTTCTGTCAAGCATGGAAGTAAAGGGGGGACTGTTTGTGGGGACAATCCTTTGTACTACCTCTGGAAAACTGTATGTTCCTAATTATGTAAGTTGTGAGCCTGTGCCCTGAGCAATATGGAAGAACACATTTAAGTCAAGCCTAGGGAGGAGTCTAAGATTTACCTCAGCCAGCTAATTAGTCAAGGTAAAAGGTGCTATCCTGTGTTTAGGCAATAGATGTAGTCTGTTAGCTGACCCCAACCTGATCTTGACCTCTGAGCACATGTAAGGGTTTGTCTAGATTAGGCAAACAGTAGAAGTTTTTGCTGAAGCAGAGTGTGATTTGTCTATACTATGCGATAATGTGCACTTATGGGGAGGCAGGGTTTAAAGTGCACTAATGTGTTGCACATAAATTGGTCTCTGTAGGGTATCTTTAGTGCACACCAGCAGGTCTAGTGTGCTTTAACATAGTGCTGTTTGAAACAGAATTACATTAGAGCGCAGTGGGGAACCTATAGGGTATGCCTACACCTGGAGCTTGGGTTGTGATTCCTACCTCGAGGAGATGTACTCGTGCTAGATCTTATCGAGCTAGCATGCTAAAAATAGTCGTGTAGCCATGGTACAGCAGCGAGCAGTAGGAAGGGCTAGCTGCCCCGAGGACAAACCCACACAGACTCCATGGGTATGTACTTGGGCAGCTAGCTCAAGCCGCTGCCCTTGCTACTGTGACTGCACTACTAACTCACATCCCCAGCTCTAAGTGTAGACAGACCTTTAGTGTACACCAGCAGGGTCTAAGTGGACTAATTAATGTGCAACACGCCACTGTGCTTTAGAAATCCCACCCCCAGAAGTGCACATTACTCCACTGTGTAGACAAACCCTTAGATGATGTTTTGTCCTTCCAAAGGAGCTAGGGATAGTGAGATGAAGATATTGCATCTGTTTAATGAATTTAAAAAAAAAATCTGTAATAATGGGCCATGGGAAAATAGATCCAATTAATTAATAAGAGTCTGTGATTAAAATAAAAAAATTGCTGTGGCAAAAGCTAATACCATGTTGAATATGTTCATTATTTTCTCACTTAATCAGGATACTAGATGTCATAAACCATAATGGGATTCTTTATTATTTACCTAAAACATAAAGAATATTTTTGTTGTGAATTGGCACGTCTTGTGCAATGAATGTGTATTAGTAAGTTTATGTAAATTCTGTTTAGACAACAGTGCAAGACTAATTTCTTCTTGTACCTCTTTTTCATAGTTACTCCCCTTTGGCAGAGGAATTTTCCTGTCAGTTTCCTGGCCATGATTTGCCGTCTGTGCTTTCCAAGTTCTCTTTGCCAGTTTCCTTATCAGAGTTCAAGAATCCGCTAGCTCCGCCAGTACAGGAGGTAAGTTATGGGGGAGCATGTAAAAGCTCATGATTGACAGACACCAGACCCCTCATGATTGATCAGTTTAATGTGAGCATGGGGATGAGAATGTCCAGCTAGGAGCTTTCAGAGCTCTTGTGGATTGAAAAATCTTTCAATTACTGGGCTTCCTAGCCCATTCAAATTACTTTACATCCACATGATAAAAATCCTTAGGCAGGTCTAGTTGGAACCATTTGAGTGATCTGTACTGAAAAGCGTGTTGCTTAATGAAATTGCTGAGCGTACTCCTTTGCATCTTATAAAATGCCCTGAGTAGGATGACGAGGGAAAATTGAAAATCAAAATTGGATTTAAAAAAAAAATGTCCTAGTTCAAACAGGTATTATTTAGGGCAAGGTCTATGGCCTGTGTTATACAGGAGGTTAGACTAATCAGAGGTTCTCAAACTTCATTGCACCGCGACCCCTTTCTGACAACAAAAATTGCTACATGACCTCAGGAGGGGGGATCGAAGCCGGATCCTGCCCAAGCTCCGCTGCCGCGTGCAGCGGGGGCAAAGCCAAAGCCTGACGGCTTCAGCTCCAGGTGGGGGGCTTTGGCTTTGGCCCTGGGCGGTGGGGCTCGGGCTTTGGGCCCAGGCCCCAGCAAGTCTAATGCCAGCCCTGGAGACCCCATTAAAACAGGGTCGCAACCCACAGTTTAAGAACCGCTGGGTCACTAGCTGATCATAGTGATTCCTTCTGGCTTTGGAATCTATGAAAAATTCTATTTGCTCTATAGAAAATTGTCCTGATCCCCATGAATCTTTCATCTATAATATGTACATAGAATGTACCTTCCTCAGAAACACAAAGATAAAGAGCTATTTTTATATATTCCAGCTGCTTTAGACTTGCAATCTGGATTTAAAAGCAAGCTGTACTGTGTATTTACTTAAACTCCTTCAGCATCATACAGAAGCCTAAAGGCTAATCCAAGAAGTGGACTTCAGCATGTTGTCAACAAAAGTGCATGTGTTACAATATTATAGTATTAAGGTTTTCAGATTTGTGTTTTACTGTTTGTTCAAGCAATAGTGATTAAGGCTTGGGGAATTTCCTGAGGATTAGTGAAAGGCTGGGAAGAGCGAATGGCCTCAGGCCACCAGCCCTATGAAAATGCTTTAGGCTGAAGTAATTGTTCTTCTTCGAGTGCTGTCCCTGTGGGTGCTCTACTCCAGGTGACGGTGCGTCCTGGCGCCGTTGATCTCTTGGGCCGCAAGGTTTGTACCTCCTCCACTCTGCAATTCAGAATTGCAAACTATTCCACCCTACTTGCAAGCTATAACTTCAATAACTACAATAAACTCTTTGATTTTACCTCCCATATCCCAGAGGACAGGAGAGCAGACTGTAAGTCAGTCCTCGTCAAGGGCCAATTGGTATCCAGAACCGCCCTACAAGCATCTCTAGACATGGCGGACACAGCAGCCTGCACTACCGCAACTGCAGTGGTTATGTGCAGATTTTCCTGGCTCTCTGCATCCAGTATCCCCAAAGACCTGCAGACCAAAGTGAAGGACCTCCCCTTTGATAAAGATAAACCAACGAAGTCCTTCACACAATGAAAGTCCAAGAAAGTCCAAGAAAAACCAATGAAGTCCAAGAAAACCAACGAAGTCCTTCACACAATGAAAGACTCTAGCGCGACCCTGCGCACCCTGGGGATTTACCCATCCCTTCCCAGGAGACAATGGTATCAACCTTATCAGAGGCCACGCACACAACAGTATCACCGGCCTCAGCCCAGACCATACGATATACCCAGGAATTGCGCTAGACCTCTTAGGCGCAGACAAAACCAAGCACAACAGCTGCCTCCCACCCATCGGAAAATAAACAACAATTTTGAAGCGTTGGTCGAGGGTCTGCACGACCACCCCTTGACTCCACCGCCTATTTGCCCATTTGGCCACGACCTCCAGGTTTTCCACCATGCCTGGCAGCAGATTACACAGGACCATTGGGTCCTGGAAATAGTTCAGTCCGGTTACTCCATCCCTTTTATATCCTACCCTTCCCTGTCCCTCTTCAGGGACCCCTCTCACGAGCACCTACTTCGTGTAGAAGTGGCTCATCTTCTACAGCTAGGTGCAGTGGAACCTATGCCAACACAACATCGAGGAAAAGGGTTCTACTCCCACTACTTTCTGACCCAGAAAAAGACCGGGGGATGGAGGCCTATACAGTAACTCCTCACTTAACATTGTAGTTATGTTCCTGAAAAATGCGACTTTAAGCAAAACGATGTTAAGTGAATCCAATTTCCCCATAAGAATTAATGTACATGAGGGGGTTAGGTTCCAGGGAGATTTTTTTCACCAGACAGAAGACCACACACACACACGATTGTGAAGCTTGGTTGAGGTGGAGGAGTCAGAGGGTGGGATCCAGGGAATGCCTTACTGCTAAATGATGAACTAGCAATTGGCGGAACCCTCAAGGGTTAACTCTCTCACTCTACTGTACAAGGCAGCAGGAAAAGAGCGAGGGCGGACAGAGACACACACCCTGTGTGTGAGAGAGAGATGCGCATTTCCCCTTTAAGTATGAAGAGTGGGGTCAGAAGTACACTGCCTTGTTAATTAGATCAGCAAGCTGAGACCGGACCGCAGCTGCTGCTGCCTGGAAGCTACCTCTGTCGTGTGTGTCCCCTGCTCTATGGAAGATGGGGTAAGCGGGGTGCAGGGGGGAGGGGGACACCCTGACACTAGCCCCTCTTTTCCTCCCCCCCACATAGCAAGCAGGAGTCTCAGGGAGCAGCTCCAAGGCAGAGGGCAGGAGCAGCACATGGCAGTGGGGGGAGGGACAGCTGCAATTGCTAGCCTGCTGGGCAGCTGCTGCACAGGGAACTTAGGGGAGTAGGGAGCTGATAGGGAGAGCTGATACGGGGGCTGTCGGTCCACCCTGGTTCCAACCACCCACCAGCTAGCTCCACTGCGCTGCTCTTCCTGCAAGCAGTGGACAAAGCAGGCGGCTGCCAAACGACGTTAGAAGGGAGCATTGCACAACTTTAAATGAGCATGTTCCCTAATTGATCAGCAACGTAACAACGAAACAACGTTAACCAGGACGACTTTAAGTGAGGAGTTACTGTACTAGACCTACGCCGACTGAACAGATTCGTAAGGGTACAGAAATTCAAGATGGTCACACTGGGCACAACAATACCTGCGCTGGAACAAGGGGACTGGTCTACAGCCCTCGACCTACAGGATGCCTATTTTCACATATCCATTCATCCAGCCCACAGACGCTTCCTACAATTCACACTAGGACACGACCATTTTCAATACAGGGTACTCCCATTTGGACTCTCCACAGCACCGAGAGTATTCTCCAAGACCCTAGCTGTAGTTGTGGCCCACCTCCGCAGACACGGGAACATACTTTTCCCCTACCTAGACTATGCCTCATCAACAGCAACTCATACGATGAGACGCTACAAGCTGCCCATTTCACCATCTCCCTCTTCCACAGCTTAGGCCTGCAAATAAATGTCCAAAAATCCACCCTGACACCTACACAGCAAATCGAATTCATTGGCGCTCACCTGGACTCAATTCGAACCAGAGCCTCACTCCCACACAACAGATTCCTCGCTATCACACATCTCATACGCACGCTCTCTGTTCGTCCCAGGGATACAGGCAAGAATTTGCCTACGGCTCCTTTGCCACATGGCAGCCACCACCTTCGTGGTCAAGTACGCCAGGCTGCATATGAGATGTCTTCAGGGTTGGCTCAACTCCAACTACAAACCCAGCAGGCACAGCCTCTGCATGCTGCTAACTGCTCCAGCGAACATACTAGCTTCCCTACAATGATGGACAAGACCAGAGAACCTCTGCATGGGCGTTCCCTTCCAACAACGATCCCCGACGCTCATGCTCACCACGGACGCTTCCCTGATCGGTTGGGGAGCGCATCTGGGGGGACACATGGCACAAGGCCGCTGATCTGTGCCAGAGACGCGTCTACACATAAATCTCCTAGAGCTCAGAGCAGTGAGACAAGCCTGCCTTCACTTTTTTCCCCTCATAAAGAACAAATCTATCCGGGTCCTAACGGACAATATAGCATGTATATTTTACATCAACAGACGGGGGAGCACGATCACACTCCCTATGTATGGAGGCCGTCCGGTTGTGGAATTGGTGCATACAACACCACATACAAATTACTGCTTCATACCTACCCGGCTGCCACAACACTACTGCTGACGCACTCAGCAGACACTTCTCCACAGAACACGAATGGGAATTGCACCCCGCGATACTACAACAGCTCTTCTCCCACTGGGGCACCCCGTCGATAGACCTCTTTGCCACAACCCAGAATCGCAAATACCACCTATTTTGCTCCAGAGCAGGATTCGGGACTGCATCCCTAGGAGACGCGTTCCTCATCCCATGGAACAACTCTCTCATGTATGCCTTTCCACCGATCCCTCTGATACACAGGGTTCTGTGCAAGATCAGAGACAAGAAGGCCCAGGTCATACTTATTGCCCCGGCTTGGCCGAGACAGACATGGTATCCTTACCTGCTCCACATGTCCACCCATCCTCCACGGACTCTCCCCAGCAGACCAGATCTGCTTTCTCAGGACAAAGGGTGGATTCTGCACCCTCAGCTCCAGAAACTCCACCTGAGAGCATGGTTCCTTCATGGTTCCAGACCCACGAACTAGCCAGTTCCGAGCAAGTCTGATATGTCCTCCTGCATAGTAGAAAAGACTCCACTCATAAAACTTACCTGCAGAAGTGGAAGCGCTTCTCCCTGTGGTGCTCACATAAACACTTAACACCCCATACTGTAACCCTTCCTAACATCCTAGACTACCTTTTGAAACTAAAACAGGACGGACTTTCGCTCAGCTCCATCAGAGTACACCTCGCGGACCTCACCACCTTCCATGATTTGTTAGACAGCTATTCACTCTTTGCCCACCCCACCATAAAACGCTTTCTCACGGGCCTACAAAATCTGTACCCTGATATTTATCCATCAGCAGCTGCATGGAATCTCAGTCTCGTTCTTCGCTGTCTTATTAAACCTCCATTCAAACCCTTAGCTACCTCATCTCTTCTTCACATGTCCATGAAGGTAGCTTTCTTGGTTGCTATAACATCAGCAAGGAGAGTAGGGGAAATAAGTGCCCTGATGGCCTACCCTCCCTACACAACCTTTTCTGAAGACAAAGTTACCTCACGACCACACCCTAAATTTCTCCCTAAGGTGGTGTCCACCTTCCACCTTAACCAACCAATATACTTACCTACATTCTATCCCAAACCTCATGAGACTCCGCACGAGGCGACTCTGCATACTCTCGACGTCAGACGAGCAATTGCCTTCTATTTAGACAGGACTAAACCATTTCGTAAGTCCTCACGACTATTTGTCTCCACTACTGAGAGATCGAAGGGTGCAGCCATCTCTAAGCAATGCCTTTCCAAGTGGATCTCTGACTGCATCAGATCCTGTTACCACATTCAGAATGCTCAACCGCCTGAAGGCATCAGAACTCATTCTACTCGAGCTATGTCAACATCCTTTGCCTTCCTTCATAATGTACCCATTCCTGATATCTGTAAGGTGGCCACGTGGTCATCTGAACGCACATTTACCAAATGCTATGCTATCACGCAGGATACCACGGCAGACACCATAGTAGGCCATACAGTACCGTTTACAGTACTCACTGCCGCAACTCCAAAGTCCCACCAGCCATAGTGGGTACTGCTTCACATTCACCTGGAGTGGAGCACCCACAGGGACAGCACTCAAAGAAGAAGAGAAAGTTACTCACCTTGCAGTGACTGAGGTTCTTCGAGATGTGTGTCCCTGTGGGTGCTCCACTCCCCACGCTCCTCCCCTCTACTTTGGAGTACTATTCTGACTTCTCCATGGTAGAGAAGGAACTGAGGGGGGCGTGGGACGCGCGTGCTAAGGCAGACTCTAACGAGACTGCGAGACAGCAGCTGAGCGCATGCGTCCCGACCAGGCACTGCTACCAAAGATCTCTGATCAATGGCGCCAGGATGCACCATCACCTGGAGTGGAATGCCCACAGGGACACACATCTTGAAGAACCTCAGTTACTGCAGGGTGAGTAACTATCTCTTGCTATTATAAACTTAACTTTGGCAAAAGCTTCTCTAATTGGGTTCTTTTTGCATTTGCACTCGTCCCCCTACTTTTGTGACTGTGTCTACACTAGAGACCTTACAGTGGCACAGAGCTCTCCCGTTGACATAAATAAATCACCCCCAACGAGCTGCAGTAGCTATGTCGGTGAGAGAAACTCTTCCACCGACATAGCACTGTGCACACTACCTCTTATGCCGGCGAAACTTATATTGCTCAAGGGTGTGGTTTTGTTACATGTCTGAAATTATATAAATTTTGCCAACATAAGTGGTATTGTAGACATGGCCTCTGCTGCATACATGACATTGGCATTGGCCACTGTCCATAGTTACAGAAAAGTAACATCTAGCAGTGTAGCCAGTCAGATTGCAAGAGAAGAACTTATTCTGATTGTGATTTGAGTGAGGTAGGGCTCAGAGTGCACCAATATAAAAATATACTGTGTGTAAAGATTAATCTTAGTAGAACAGGCCTGGTCAGTCCTCCTGTCTTGGATAGTGAATAAGACTAGATGCTTCAGAGAGAGAGAGGCATAAATATACCTAGCTGTGAAATTTTATATTGTTGATGAAGTTTCTTCCTCATTCTACTTGGTGACCGTTTTGTCCTGAAAATTGAGGACTAGTAGCCCTTGTAATTTTTTCCTAGCTACTGTAACTTCAGACACTATTCTTATTCTCTGTGATGAGTTGGTAGGGATTCCTTGTTTTTGTTTGTATATGCAAAAGCCTCATATTATATGTTTTTAGGAACTTATATTTATAAATCTGTGCTTTGTACCATTTTGCAGCAATAAAAAAGACATTAAGTTAACTAAACAACCTTAAAGTTCTCTTATTAACGTCTTAAAAATCAAAAAATGCCAAACTAAATTTGCATAGTCAGCCTTAACTTTGCCCATAGAGCATATGCAAAATGAAACCATCTTTGATTGCAAATGATTTCCCTAATAAGGTATACTTGTAATGAGCCCAATGGAGCAGTGGCATGAATCAGAGCAATAAGGAGTGGCAGAGGCAATCTGAGATAAAACATAATTTGGCCTCTAATCAGTTTGGGGTAAAGTATAAATCAATTAAGTGGGAAATAATCACAAGTAAATCAGTTAGTTGTTTCTACTAAGGCTTATATCATAAACTGCTGTGAACTATTATTATCTACTGTATATTAGCTATTATCTTTCTTAAACTCACTTTATAGATAACAATTTACATTTATGAAATAACAGAATTCTAATTAGATAATATAATGCCTTGTAACATAAGCCCCATCGTTTTACATTCCCGTTTCAGTTCCTCGGTTTTCAGCCTCTGGAAGCCCAGAGGGGGAAGCAGAAGTTCTTAGGATGTTTAGTTATATCTCGAGCAGTCCTCTTGTGCAATCTTTGTTTATTGTTTTGAAGTTCCAGCTTAAATAAAGACATGTATTCCTTGATGTGATGAGTTGGTTTCTTGATTGATCATTTATCATAAGAACAGAAGAATGGCCATACTGGGTCAGACCAGTGGTCCGTCTAGTCCAGTATCCTGTCTTCTGACAGTGGCCAATGCCACATGCTTCAAAGGGAATGAACAGAACAGGGAAATTATCGAGTGATCCATCCCCTGTTGTCCAGTCCCAGCTTCTGGGAGTCAGAGCTTTAGGGACATCCAGCACATGGGGCTGTGTCCCTGACCATCTTGGCTAGTAACCATTGATGGACCTAGCCTCTATCAACTTATCTAATTGTTTTTTGTACCCAGTTATACTTTTGGCCTACACAACATTCCCTAGCAACAAGTTCCTAAGGTTGACTGTACATTGTGTGAAGAAATACGTCCTTATGCTCGTTTTAAACCAGTTGACTATTTATTTCAGTGGGTGACCATTGATTCTTTTTTTATGTGAAAGAGTAAATAATACTTCTCAATTCACTTACTCCACACCAGTCATGATTTAATAAGAACATAAGAACATAAGAAAGGCCGTACCGGGTCAGACCAAAGGTACATCTAGCCCAGTATCTGTCTACCGACAGTGGCCAATACCAGGTGCCCCAGAGGGAGTGAACCTAACAGGCAATGATCAAGTGATCTCTCTCCTGCCATCCATCTCCATCCTCTGACGAACAGAGGCTAGGGACACCATTCTTACCCATCCTGGCTAATAGCCATTTATGGACTTAGCCACCATGAATTTATCCAGTCCCCTTTTAAACATTGTTATAGTCCTAGCCTTCACAACCTCCTCAGGTAAGGAGTTCCACAAGTTGACTGTGCGCTGCGTGAAGAAGAACTTCCTTTTATTTGTTTTAAACCTGCTGCCTATTAATTTCATTTGGTGACCCCTAGTTCTTGTATTATGGGAATAAGTAAATAACTTTTCCTTATCCACTTTCTCAACATCACTCATGATTTTATATACCTCTATCATGTCCCCCCTTAGTCTTCTCTTTTCCAAGCCGAAGAGTCCCAGCCTCTCTAATCTCTCCTCGTATGGGACCCTCTCTAAACCCCTAATCATTTTAGTTGCCCTTTTCTGAACCTTTTCTAGTGCTAGAATATCCTTTTTGAGGTGAGGAGACCACATCTGTACACANCCTCACTAGGATTTGACTTCCACTTTTTAAAGGAAGTCTTTTTATCTCTCACTGCTTCTTTTACATGGTTGTTAAGCCACGGTGGCTCTTTTTTAGTTCTTTTACTGTTTTTCTTAATTTGGGGTATACATTGAAGTTGGGCCTCTATTATGGTGTCTTTAAAAAGGGCCCATGCAACTTGCAGGGATTTCACTTTAGTCACTGTACCTTTTAACTTTTGTCTAACTAACCCCCTCATTTTTGTATAGTTCCCCCTTTTGAAATTAAATGCCACAGTGTTGGGCAGTTGAGGTGTTCTTCCCACCACAGGGATGTTGAATGCTATTGTATTATGGTCACTATTTAATAGACCTCTATCATATCCCCCCCTTAGTTGTCTTTCCTAAACTGAATTGAGCAATCCCAGTTTTATTAATCTCTCCCTATGTAGAAGCTGTTACATCTCACTAACCATTTTTTGTTGTTGTTCTCTTTGCCTTTTCTAATTCTAATATATGTGTATATATGTATATTTGAGATGTGGTGACCAGAACTACATGCAGTATTCAAGGTGTGGGTGTACCATGAATATCTGTAGTGGCATTATGATATTTTTCCTAACATTCTGTTAGCTTTTTTGACTGCTGCTGCCCCTCAAGCTATTTACCTCTCTCCATTCTGAGACTATTTATTCCTGCTCTTTGCTTCCTGTTTTTTAATCAGTTACTGATTCATGAGAGAACCTTCCCTCTTATCCCATGACTGCTTACTTTGCTTAAGAGCCTTTGGTGAGGGACCTTGTCAAAGACGTTCTGAATGTCCAAATACACTATATCCACTGGATCACCTTTGTCCACATGTTTGTTTGACCCCCTCAAAGAAGTCTAATAGATTGGTGAGGCATGGTTTTCCTTTACAAAAACTATGTCGACTCTTCCCCAACAAATCCTGCTGATTTATGTTTCTGATAATTCTGTTTTTCTATAGTGTCAACCAATTTGTCTGGTACTGAAATTAGGCTTACTGGCCTGTAATTGCCAGGATTGCCCCTGGAGCCTTTTTAAAAAGTGAATGTCATATTAGCGCTATCCTCCAGTCATCTGGTACAGAGGCTGATTTAAGTGGTGAGTTACATAGGGTTACATACCACAGTTAGTGCAATTTCATATTTGAGTTCCTTCAGAACTCTTGGGTGAATACCATGTGGTCCTGGTGACTTATTACTGTTTAATGTATCAATTTGTTCCAAAACCACCTCCATTGACATCTCAGTTTGGGATAGTTCCTCAGATTTGTCACCTAAAAAGAGTGGCTCAGGTGTGGGAATTGTCCTCGCATTCTCTGCAGTGAAGACCGATGCAAAGAATTCATTTAGCTTCTCCTTATATTAAGGTCAGTATTACCAAATGGTTCATCTATATTCATCTCTTGGACCAGATCCTGTGCTCCACTTAGGAGTAAATCAAGAATTACCTCTCTCCTTGTGAGTTCCAGGACTAGCTGCTCCAAGAAGCAGTTGTGACGGGTTGGATCACAGAAACCCCCTTGGGAGCTGCCGCCCGATGTGCAAAAACTACTTCTATTCCTGTTTTCCCTGCCAGCTCAAGACTCCAGCACCCTGTCTTGCTGAAGCCAGACACTCCCGTCTGCTCCAACACAGACCCAGGGTCTGAATTACCTGCCCCAAAGCTGCAGGTTTACCTGAAAACAGCTCACAGAAGTGTGCTTGTCTTTAGCACTCAGATGCCCAACTCCCAATGGGGTCTAAACCCAAATAAATCCGTTTTACCCTGTATAAAGCTTATGCAGGGTAAACTCATAAATTTTTCGCCCTCTATAACACTGATAGAGATATGCACAGTTGTTTGCTCCCCCAGGTATTAATACATACTCTGAGTTAATTAATAAGTAGAAAGTGATTTTATTAAATACAGAAAGTAGGATTTAAGTGANCTTTAAAAAGGGCCCATGCAACTTGCAGGGATTTCACTTTAGTCACTGTACCTTTTAACTTTTGTCTAACTAACCCCCTCATTTTTGTATAGTTCCCCCTTTTGAAATTAAATGCCACAGTGTTGGGCAGTTGAGGTGTTCTTCCCACCACAGGGATGTTGAATGCTATTGTATTATGGTCACTATTTAATAGACCTCTATCATATCCCCCCCTTAGTTGTCTTTCCTAAACTGAATTGAGCAATCCCAGTTTTATTAATCTCTCCCTATGTAGAAGCTGTTACATCTCACTAACCATTTTTTGTTGTTGTTCTCTTTGCCTTTTCTAATTCTAATATATGTGTATATATGTATATTTGAGATGTGGTGACCAGAACTACATGCAGTATTCAAGGTGTGGGTGTACCATGAATATCTGTAGTGGCATTATGATATTTTTCCTAACATTCTGTTAGCTTTTTTGACTGCTGCTGCCCCTCAAGCTATTTACCTCTCTCCATTCTGAGACTATTTATTCCTGCTCTTTGCTTCCTGTTTTTTAATCAGTTACTGATTCATGAGAGAACCTTCCCTCTTATCCCATGACTGCTTACTTTGCTTAAGAGCCTTTGGTGAGGGACCTTGTCAAAGACTTTCTGAATGTCCAAATACACTATATCCACTGGATCACCTTTGTCCACATGTTTGTTTGACCCCCTCAAAGAAGTCTAATAGATTGGTGAGGCATGGTTTTCCTTTACAAAAACTATGTCGACTCTTCCCCAACAAATCCTGCTGATTTATGTTTCTGATAATTCTGTTTTTCTATAGTGTCAACCAATTTGTCTGGTACTGAAATTAGGCTTACTGGCCTGTAATTGCCAGGATTGCCCCTGGAGCCTTTTTAAAAAGTGAATGTCATATTAGCGCTATCCTCCAGTCATCTGGTACAGAGGCTGATTTAAGTGGTGAGTTACATAGGGTTACATACCACAGTTAGTGCAATTTCATATTTGAGTTCCTTCAGAACTCTTGGGTGAATACCATGTGGTCCTGGTGACTTATTACTGTTTAATGTATCAATTTGTTCCAAAACCACCTCCATTGACATCTCAGTTTGGGATAGTTCCTCAGATTTGTCACCTAAAAAGAGTGGCTCAGGTGTGGGAATTGTCCTCGCATTCTCTGCAGTGAAGACCGATGCAAAGAATTCATTTAGCTTCTCCTTATATTAAGGTCAGTATTACCAAATGGTTCATCTATATTCATCTCTTGGACCAGATCCTGTGCTCCACTTAGGAGTAAATCAAGAATTACCTCTCTCCTTGTGAGTTCCAGGACTAGCTGCTCCAAGAAGCAGTTGTGACGGGTTGGATCACAGAAACCCCCTTGGGAGCTGCCGCCCGATGTGCAAAAACTACTTCTATTCCTGTTTTCCCTGCCAGCTCAAGACTCCAGCACCCTGTCTTGCTGAAGCCAGACACTCCCGTCTGCTCCAACACAGACCCAGGGTCTGAATTACCTGCCCCAAAGCTGCAGGTTTACCTGAAAACAGCTCACAGAAGTGTGCTTGTCTTTAGCACTCAGATGCCCAACTCCCAATGGGGTCTAAACCCAAATAAATCCGTTTTACCCTGTATAAAGCTTATGCAGGGTAAACTCATAAATTTTTCGCCCTCTATAACACTGATAGAGATATGCACAGTTGTTTGCTCCCCCAGGTATTAATACATACTCTGAGTTAATTAATAAGTA
>QXTE01000085.1:7060900-7098182 GCA_003942145.1 Platysternon megacephalum | reverse complement strand
CCCCCCCCCCCCTTTCACTCAGGTTGGGTTTGCTTCCAGCTAGAGTCCTTGGGGTTTGTTCCCACCAAAGCAGTCACCAGGACCCCAACTACCAGCTCCAGGATACAGGTCTCTGTGTCCCTCTTCCACTCCATTACAGCCAGTTCATGCTTCTGGGTCTTAATTGCTTTGTCTCTTAAGTCCAGGCTGGTGGGCAGCCTTTTCTTTTTCCAGGTCAGCCTTTTCCCGGGCAAATTGTACATCAGTTTCCATTTGTCTTCCCTTGAGACCATTACTCGATGAGCTGGGATACCACAGAGAACCCCCTCATGCCAGAACAGGCACCCCTCCACTCCTGTCTTGCTAAGTTAGACACTCCAGTCAGCTTCAGCACAGACAGAGATTGGGCCACACCCATCTGCAGTTCACTGAAACTGAGATGCACTCAGCTCAGGGGCTTCTTAGTTAACAGAGACTTTCCCAGCACCCAGTGTTCAGTCTTTCTGGGCAATTTGCACCTTGTGTAGTTTTAGCTTCTTTTGATCTTCATTCTTATTTTGCTTCCTTTTCTGTCCCTACTTCCTTTTCTGTCCCTACTTCCCTTACCCGAAATAAGCAAACAGAAAATAACAAACCAGCACCGGCTGATGAACATTGTCTGTTCTCCAGCCACCACACTTAAAACTCACTTAAAATCACTACCAGTATCTCAAAGCAATCAGCTGTGCACAGATCCTGCTCGACTACGCCACTGTGACGGGTTGGATCATAGAAACCCCCTTGGGAGCTGCCACCTGATGTACCAAGCACACTTCCGTGAGCTGTTTTCAGGTAAACCTGCAGCTTTGGGGCAAGTAATCCAGACCCTGGGTCTGTGTTGGAGGAGACGGGTGTGTCTGGCTCAACAAGACAGGGTGCTGGAGCCACTGAGCTGGCAGGGAAAACAGGAATAGAAGTAGTCTTGGTACATCAGGTGGCAGCTCCCAAGGGGGTTTCTGTGATCCAACCCATCACAGCAGTCATTTAAGATGTCAAGAAAATTTATCTCTGCATCCTGTCCTGAGGTGGCATGTACCCAGTCAATATGGGGATATGTGAAATCCCCCATGATTATTGAGTTTTCTTTCTTTAGCCTTTCTGATCTCCCTGAGCATTTCATAATCACCATCTCTGTCCTAGTCAGGTGTGGAATATTCTTATTTTTGAAGCATTGAATTTCTGTCCATAGAGATTCTATGGTACAATTTGAGCCATTTACTATTTTTACTCTGACACTTTTGTTTGTTTTCTTTCATATATAGTGCCACTCCCCCCCAGCACACCCTACTCTGTCATTCCTACATATTTTGTACCCTGATATTATCATGTCCCATTGATTATCATTGTTCCACCAAGATTCTGTGATGCCTATTATATCAATATCCTGATTTAATATCAGGCACTTAAGTTCACCCATCTTAATATTTAGACTTCTAGCATTTGTATACAACCAGTTAGAAAATTTGTCACTTTTTAGCTGTCTGCCAATATGTGCTGTAATTGAATTAGACTCTTTTTCATTGGACTGTTTCTCTTCAGTTCCTACCTGTACTTTATCAACTTCCATCTTCTCCTTCTTAGTATGATATACAGAATCCCCCTTAATAGATCCTCCCCTAAGGGATTTCTCTGTCTCAACCGTTGCTCTTCTGCATCTGTCGGCTATCCTCCAGCCCTTAGTTTAACAACTCCTCTACAACCTTTTTAATTTTATATACCAGCAGTCTGGTTCTGTTTTGGTTTTGGAGCCCATCCTTCCTCTATAGACTCCTCCTTTCCCAAAAAGTTCCCCAGTTCCTAATAAACCTAAATCCCTGTTCCCTACACCACTCTCATCTATGTATCCACGCACAGTATGAATTTTCAAAGGCTCATATTCCAATCATATGAAAACTGGTTCTTGCTGGAATACTTGAATGTGCTCCCAATGAGGGCTATTGCTGTCCCATATCTTAACTTACTACATCTGGCTATTTCCAAAATGAGGGGAGAGGAATATGGGGCCCCCATACTTCAAAGTATCTGAACCAGCTGTGTCAGAGGGAGGTGTAAACCCCTATAAATGGACAACCCTAGAATAACAAGTCCTTGAGGGAGATTTCTCCCCATTCCCAGGCAGGTGAGAGTGTATTTTCACCAACTGAGTAAAAACCTCCCCCGTAGACATGTTGTCACTGGCCTCCTCCACTATAGCACGTATTTTTAATAATTCACATTTCCATTACTCTTAGTTATTTGATCCTTCCAGGATAGGACCAGCTTGGCTCTGAAGAAGGCGCTGGGTGTAACTGGGGGTGGCTGGCTGTTTCTCACTGAACAAAAGATGCTTTTAATTTTTTATTCTGTTTTTTGTTTTTTTTAACAAAGTGGTTGCTAGGTGAAGCCTCCATTTTGCAGATGAACTGAATTAATTATGGATTGTACAATAGTGCAGTGGAAAATGGGCATGTGAGGGAATAGGAATTGGAGGGGGCTGCATGCGTTTGAGAGAATAGCACAAATAGGACTCAGTCAGATCTACAGTGCATCTGGAAGCCATTATGTGGCGAATCAAGGGCAGCTTTTGTTGTAGAGGGTGTGGAAGTACCATTTATATGCAGATATAGTCAGTTATAGTAAATATAAAATGCATGTTTGCTGTGTGCTGGATTTAAAAATAGTGTTTGCAAGACTTTAAAGAGAAATATTGGGTGAGTGCTGTTCCGTCAACTGAAGTAAAGGTCCAAAGCTGAACCTGTCACCTGATGATTGGAACGTTGATAAGTTCTAGAGTAATGCACTGATTTGATTTACAGTGATAGCAGAGACCTGAAGTATCTGGTGGGTCTAAAGTAAGGAAATGTTTTAATGTTGGTTTTGGTTTTTTTGCCATAGTGTAGTGAATGTCCGAGCAGGCTCATTTAATTGGACTAACAACCATTTATTTTTGCCAATATAAATGCAGTACACCCTCGCTATAATGAACCTGTTGGGACCCAAGCCTTTTGTTTGTTATAGCCAGGAGTTCATTATAGTGAAAAGACAATGAAAATGAATGGGCGGCGGAGCAGCAGACCTGCCAGCCCTGAGCGGTGGAGCTGCCAGCCCCATGTGGTGGAGCGGCAGAGCGGGATAAAAACTGCATGCATGTGCAACCTTCCTTTTTTTTTTTTTTTTTTTAAACATTACAGTACTGTACTGTAGTTGGGATACAGGTACTATGTTCGTTATAATGAAGGGCATTATAGCGAGGGTGTACCGTAAGCTATCATCTTTCCTTCACTTTTGAACCAAAAGCTTCCCCAGTAGCTATTCTATTTTTTCAAATGTAATCCTGAAGAACGTGTGTGTCAGTTAGGTTAAATTAGACTAATTCCAGACTGGAGTAAGGAGAGACAATGTGCTCCACTGGCTATATTTTTAATTAAAACCAGAAAATATATATATATGACCAAACCAGGATTGGACCTTTCTTGTCCACTTTGTCCCAGCCCCTAGCTAGTCCCAGTTTCCTTGACATTTTCCTTTTTCATGGAAAAAACCAGCTCTGGGGATCTGATCACAGGAAACAGGCTTCTAAAAATCCGTGTGTTAAATAAAGAATTTTACAAATGCTCTCTGTTTCCAGGAAGGCAAAGAATATTGAAGGGCTTAGCCTTGCCCTTGCAGAGTTCAGTGGCCTGTGTTCTGTATTGTGTCTCCAGATGGGGTGATGCATAAAGTCTTTGTTTTTCAGAACCAAAATGTCTGTTGTGTGCTTATTTGTCAATAAATACAATGCCCTGTATTGTTACCAGCTTCTTGCATACAGAGTGTCACATAGCCGTACACTACGCTACACAGCTGGAGTTTGGCCTACAGCAGTGATGGGAAATGGCGTCATAGGGATGGAGGGGGGGGTGGAAGGGGTGTTAAAATGTACTAGTGGAAACAATGTAAATGTTGTTGCAGACCAGATAACAGACTGGAAGGAGGCAGGGATGGGGGTGGGGATGAGGAGGCAGAGTAGAGGCAGGGATAGTGGGATGTGGGGAGGAGGAGAGTGGAGTGAAGGAGCCATGAGAATGGGGTTAAAATTTAGGCTTAATCATAGATTAAAACAAAGCAAAATGTTTCATCCTTGTATTTACTGCATGGCTCCAGTTTTTCAGCCAAAGAAGGCTGGACATAACTCCCTACAGCACCGGCTGATGACTAAGCTTTATGAGCAGTCCCCCATGGCTAAACATGCCATTGCCTACTCAGCTGTCCAACCTCTTTCTGGTATCAGGAAAGAGGCCATCTGATTGGTAGGGTTTTGAGACCAGATGTGAAGATGAAGAGACTCCTATGGCTCAGAGGAAACCAGTGAGTTTCAGATCTAGATCAGGAAAAGTGGTAGGGAGGAATGCACCTCTGAGACAGCTCTATCTGGAATGTCCATTTCCTCTCCAAAGCAAAGAGATGCTCACTTGATGGAGAATGAGGCAGGAAGTTCATAATGGCGATGTTCAAATGAACTGTCTGCAGAGCCCAGTACCAAAATCTCAGCCAGGCCTCATTTCTGAAACGGCTTGTGTAGTAATCTTCACCCTGGCACTAGTACCTGCTGCAGATGTGATGCAGCAGCACAGAATGCTGTCCTGGGAGAGAGAGAGACTGCCAAGGAGAGGAAAAGGGAGGGGGGTTGGAATCCACCAAAGGGGCAGCTTGAAAAAGCTGTTAGAGGCGGAGAAGAATCAAGATGCTGAGCTAGAGGATAAACGGGGGCCTGGGTCGAAGGTAAGGTGATAAAATAAAATAACAGGAGAATAAAAGTATGGGACTGGGAAGTGAGGAGGAAAAAGAAAACAGGAAAGGTTTCAGGTCAGGACAAGCAGAAAAAATAGACCTGGGTATGTGACCAGATGCTGTTAGAGAAGGAGAGTAGAGGGGAAAAAAATATACAGATTTACCAGAGAGTATCGAGAAAAAACTGAAAGGAAATATAATTGGTGAAAGAGGGAATTGATCAAAAAGCTGCATTAGATGGAAACAGATCCTGGAAGCAGTAAAGAGAAGCACACCCACAAAGGACCTAAAGTACATGAACAGAGAGAGTGACTGTTGGAACATCTGTTGATGGAATACAGTTCGAAGGTGCCTAATGGACGAGCAAGGGCCCCCTAGGTGAAGAAACCCCACTTGTGGATAAACATGGTGAAAAGAGGTACAGCCATAGGAATATCAAATCTGAGGAGCACTTCAGGCTGAAGAGAGGAAAAGAACAGGACAGCAAGAGTGGAGCTGGACTTACATCCAAGGAGAGGAAAATTTGATTCTTCCCTGAAGTGACACAGTATATTGTAGTATCAGAGGGGTAGCCGTGTTAGTCTGGATCTGTAAAAGCAGCAAAGAATCCTGTGGCACCTTATAGACTAACAGACGNAAAATGAAGACTCAGCACCCCACTTCTGAAAGGTTGCTGAGCCCTGTTGTAGAGCAATCTCTTTTGTTCATAATAACAATGCATTTGGTATTAACTGTACAGCATGTAAAAGCTCACAAAGATTAATGAGTTGGTATCCTATAGTTTATTAGTATACGTAGTAAGTCTTTGGTAATGGTCTATATTATTTATGTTCCTGGTACAGTTTTGGAGTTTTCCCTTAGAAAGTTCTAAAAATTTAAAATTATCCTTTTTGTCTTGGTTTTCCTCTGCCTCTCCTCATAGTTAGCATAGCCTAGTCAGGTCACCACACTTGCTCTGCTGTGTAAGTATTGATGTAAACTTGACAGTAGCCCTCTGTATGATGCATAACACAGGAGAAATGTAACAAGGCTGCAAGGATGGCATGACACTTCAGGGCTGTTCAGATTGTGCATATCAGAAGTGACTGTAATGATTGTATTTTTACTTAGTCTGTATTACTGATTAGTATCCTCAGTTCAACAATCCTGTCTTCCTGCCTTGAAAGGGAAGCTGAAGTCTCATTCAGATCTGACTTGAAAGGGGGTCAAATTTCATGGTAGCTTCTATATTCCCCATTGAAATGCAACTTCTTATAGCTGTTTAGTGATTGACAAATGAGATCCCTTGTGACTGAGTGAACTGAAATATGCCCAGTATCTCAGAAGAAGAAATCTATTAACTTTTTATTAAGATTCCCTGAAGAAGCTGCTACTTTTATAGTCAGTGGGGCCACCAAACTGTTACCAAAGAGGGGAGGGCATTAATTACAGAATTTTGTTTAGATTCCTTGTCTCCAGTAGCTGATTATTTATATTATGTTCACAATGTGCTGGGTGATGTTCAAACATAAGAACACTGGTTCCTGCCCCAGCTAGCTTTCTGAAATACAGCAACTTTCTGTGAGCTACATCATCCACCTTCAACAAAAAGAGGAGATATTTGCTGTTAAGCAAACCCAAGATAAAATATCATTAAAGTTGCCACAGCAGTTGCTCCATTCAGGTAGTACTTTAATGTTGGCTCTTTTAAAATATTGGTTAGTATCCCATTACTAAATGAGGCAGAAAGAGGGCATGTGCAGTGGCTGTGATGTGACACATGGCATTTGAGGTTTGGAGTTTTTGTTCCCTTTAAACAGAATTCCTCTGAATACTTCCAAGGTCAAGACGAGAGTGAAAGATTTCAAGGATGGGTGTGTGTTTGGGTATACATACCTCCCCGCAGCCAGCCTGGCAAAAATGATATTAAAAGCCTGCATGGAGAGAAATGGTCCTGCCCCATGAAACTGCTTGAGCTGTCAATCCTGGTCCTGCATCAGGAATTCATGAAGGGATAGAAATAAGATCTAGGTGAAGGCATAGTCTGCCTGTGGGGCAGCACAAAACCTCTCTCCACTCTGCCAAGGAGAGGAACTGGTTTGTGACACCTGCCAGGAAAGGGTTCATATTCCCCTTCTAAAATAAGGGACCCACTCTGTTCCCCAGAGCATAAGGAGCTACGCTGCACATCCAGTGACAAAAGGTATGTCTACACTGCAATTAGACACTGGCCTGTGCCAGCTGACTCAGGCTTGCAGGGCTTAGCTAAGGGGTTGTTTAATTGCAGTGTAGATGTTTGTGCTCGGGCTGCAGCCTGAGCTTGGGGACCCTCCCACCTCGCAGGGTTCTAGAGCCCAGGCTCCAGCCCGATCCTGAATGTGTACACTGCAATTCAACAGCCCCTTAGCCTGAGCCCAAGTCAGCTGGAACGGGCCAGCCATGGGTTTTGAATTGCAGTGTAGACATACCCAAAGGGGCTGCTTTTTCTGTCCAAAGTCAGGTAAACTGTGTTGTGATGAGGAGGTACAGGCACTGGCCTGTGTCATGCCCAGGAATCTGATAAATCTTGCTGACATCTGAAAGTGCCCCCAACAGCTTAATAATTCCCACCATAAGAGTGTGACAGAAGGAGCAGGAGGAAGATGACTTTAGCAGTAGTGTTTCAGATGGGTTGGATGGAGTAAAAGGAAGAGGAAATAACTTTCACTTCATTAGTTTGGAACATTGTAAATATGAGCCAAACTCTGCTTTCGGATATTTAAACATTAATGTGACTGGGAGTTGTGTATGGATATGTGTGCAGAATTTGGCTCATGGTTTGGAAATGTATGCTAATGTGTCTGTGCAAAGATTGATCCTGCCTATACGAATGTCTCAAATGCCTAGACATGTAAGTGTTAGGTGCATGGAATCTGGTAAAAAGAGGTGTGTGTTGGTCTGTCCATCTCTAAAGACCATGTGGCTGCATAACACTTCACACAACTAAAATAAACTTTGGGGTGACAGCTTTATTAACAAAATAAGATATGCTGACTACTTTTTTGGCAAAAGTTTTCAAAAGAAAATAGACTTGTGTGAAATGCACATATTGATCCATATTGCATGAGAGAGAGACTGTTAATGACTCTGGAGGGAGCGCTAGCATCTTGACATAATTGTTAGGCGAAATTTCTTGTAGGGTTGTTTCAGTTGTTGGCAAAGTCGATCTATAATGTATGGTACCTACAGTATTCGTTTGTTGTACACCTTTGAGTTGTGTCTCACTCTGTTCTCTGAGTAGATTATTGTATAATTAAAATTAATAACACAGATTTTCTTACAAAGAGGTGTTTGAGGGAGGTCTCCAAATTATATGTCCAGCAGCCCCAAGAGGCAGGAATTCCTGAAGAGACACTGGGTGTGTGCCAGGCAGCAAAAGGCACGTGTGCTTTGGGGCTTGGTAGAAAACAAGGCCGGGAGGGTAGAGCCAGGCTGAAGTTTGCTCAGCTTTTAGAAAAATGAGAATTGTGTGGGCCGAAAACTTTCATTTGGGGGCTTTTACTGAGGTTTGGCCCATTTACCATAATGATTAATACAGCAGATTTAGTTTCCTTCAGAGGATCTGAGCTCATTCTGCCTGTGTTTCTCACCAAAACACTGCTGGTTGCTATGAAGTCCTTGAGCAGCTTTTGTCAGTGAATCAATGTTTTCAATACCGACTAGTTAATACTTGGGGGCCTGCAATATTTTGTGAAATGAAAAGGCTGTTCATGTGAGATTCAGCCAGGAAGATGATGCATTCTCCAAACCCTCTGGAAACAGGTCGCCCCCAAGTCCACAAACAGCTCTCGCTCACTCAGTGTCTGCTGCTTTCGGCATCAGTTGTGGGATGTTCTGTACTTGTTTTTTTGGATTCTGTAACACAAAGAATGTGTTTGCACTAGGAAGGTGGGGCTGAATTGGGGCAACCTAATGCCCTAGGAGCACCACCACATGCTAGTGAACATTTCAATAATTAAAGCTATATTAAGGTTAAAATAGCTCAAGACAAAAGAAGATCTTGAAAAAATCAAGGTAATTCAAGGAACTAGAAAAGCAGACTTCACTGTCTAGCCAGTGGAACTTGCCAGGTGTGAGATGACTCAGACTAACCGTCCCCCATTGCCTGAGAAGCAGCTAGCCCAAGAGCCTCATGGCCAGATTTTTAAAGTTGTTTAGGTCCTAGTGGGATTTTCAGACACTCCCAGGTTCCTGTCTCCCATTGATTTCAATGGGGGTTAGGAACCGTGGTATTTCTGAAAATCCCACTATGTGCCTACTCTGTATCTTATGATGCTTAAATACCTTTAAAAATCTGGTTCTCTATTCTGTAGAATGGACTCTTAATGACAGATGCCCTATCCATCTGTCTAGGTTCTTGTATTGCCCCCCAATATCCTAGTATCTGAGTGCCTCACAATATCTAATGTATTTATCCTCACAACACCCCTGTGATGCTAGACCATACCATTGTCCCCATGTTACAGATGAGGAACTGAAGCACAGAGAGATTAGTGGCTTGCACAAGGTCACACATGAAGTCTGTGGCAGAGCCCAGAATTGCAGCCAGGTCTCCAGAGTCCCAGGCTAGTGTCCTAACCACTGGGCCATCTTCCTCTACTATGTCCACATGTACTCACACCATGATAATGGCAGAGGGGTCTACCCTCCCCCTTCTCTTTGGGTAGGCTGGGTTCAGATGGGCTGGGATGTTTCCTAGAAGAGCTTGGGTTCAGCTGCTATCTTCCTGTGCTGGGAGCCTTTTTTGTGACCATTGATCTGTTGATAACAGCTGTGCAGTGAACTCAGGCACCTACAGTTAAGGAACAAATTGCTACTAGAAGAACACTTACATAGTAAACATGCATTGCCGTTGAGAAATTTTAATTTAAATATGGGGTGTATGTCTATAGATCCATTTCCAATAAAGCACTGTAATTTATTGTAATGCAAAGCATTACATTAAAGTCTTCAGCCTGCCTTCAGAATTACTAAAAAAACAACAACCCTGTATTCTGTCCTGTAGAAGATCTAAAGTGCCTTGAACTTTGCTATCAAGTTGACCTACTAGAACTGTACACTGATTCTGTAGGTTTAAACTCCAGGGCATACTCTTATACCTGTTCCAGTAAATGTTTTCCAACATACATGCTGTGCTAGATTCTTAAATCTTTGGTCATTGCTCTTAGTTTGAGTCCAGGAAGAGTGCTGTCAAAGTTTAATAGTTCTTCCATAGATATTAAGGCCAGGAGAGACCTTTCTGATCATGTGAGCACAGGCCATACATTTTCACCTGGATATTTCTGCATCAGGCCCATAACTTCTGGTATCTTTAAATCTACTGGATGTTTGTTTTCAAAAGTGATGGAGAACCCACCATCTCTCAAGGTAAATTGTTTCTAGGTAGCTTAATTACCCTCACCGTTTAAATTTATCTCTTTGATATGCCAAATAGATTGAGATTCCTAAGTCTCATTGCCAGGCACGTTTTCCAGACCTCAAATCGTTTTCTGAACCCTCTCCATATTTTCAACATCCTTTTTCCAGTGTGGACACCAGAACTGGTCACAGTATCCAGTAATGGTTGCATCAATGCCATGTACAGAGGTAATGCCACCTACTTATTCCTGCTCAGTATTCACCTGCTTCTAGCAATAGATCTGCATTGTTGGATCTAGAAGGTTATTGAGCCCTGACCTCTAGCCCCACCCCTCTAGCACCTACCAGAGTCAGAGCCTTTCTGATTGCAAATGGTAGTGCTCCCTGTGGGAGTGTCTTCTTGGCTGCCTCAGTTGTGCTGAGTCACCAAGCTTTCTCAGTGGCTTTCCAAGAAAGTCTGGGCCAAAATCTGACTACAAATTAATCTCTTTTCCGTAGTTACTCTTTCTTGTTGGCATTTGCACAGGAAACAGAATGTTAGTTGTTTAATTGATCTCAGGGTTGGTGGCATTATGCTGAGGCCTCCAAGACTAATGTTTGTCTGAGGTTTATTTTATCCCTTAGAGTTAAGGGTGATCCAACCCTATTTTATTAGCTCTCTGTTCAAATGTGTATATAATTTTCTCCTTTTTGCTGGAAGGACCGAGACTGCAGTAGATGCTAGGGTTGCTCTGACCGCAGCATGGGGAAGGCAGGGATTTCCTTGCTGGAATGCTTCAGTCTGTTTTGGAGCTGTGGGATTTCTTTGCCTGCTCTCACATTTGGAATAGGGACAAGTTCATCTTAGAGGGTCAGCTTGTCTACACAAAAGCTTAGTTTGTTGCAAGCTGGGATGTAAAACTACCTCACACTAGCCTGCCATGTACTAAACATCTGTGTGGGCCCTGCTGCCACACACTCGAAGTTCCCTAGTGCACTTTGATATACATCTGTTTCAAAGAGGAGTATATCAAAGTGTACTAGGGAACTTTTAGGGCACAGCAACGGGGTCCAGCTAGACCCTTAGTGCACTATGTAGACAAGCGCTAGTCCACACCAGGGGGGTGTAAATTTCTAATGCACACCAGCATGTTGCCAACTGAAAGTTTCTCTTCAAGTTACTGTTTCTATGGGTGCTCCACCACAGGATGTGCCCACACCATTGCGCTGTCAATCAGAGATTATAGTCAGCAGTGTCTGTGGGTCCAGGCCTATGGTTCATCATCAGCACAGAGCCATTACTTATACCATGTTCTTCCCTTTTGGTTTTTCAACTGCCCCAAGAGTCTTTACAAAGCTCCTCTTTGTCATCACAGCTCACTTATGTCAACAGAGAATAAGTTTTCCCCCTCTCTGGACGATCGGCTCCTTAAGGGCCACTCCTTCCTCAAGGTCCAGTCAGCAACCAACAAGGCCTTGTTTCATTCCCTGGACCTTCCTCTGAACATGGACATGTCTACCCTAACACTGGTACAGCGCATAGACTGTATCAGATCACTCTGGACTCCTCAACTGTCAGGGCTACCTACTTGCAGACAGATTCACTACAATGACCTACCTGTGGACAGGTTCACCACAGTCTCATCTCCACACTGCAGCAGAGCCACAATCTAAAGCATACCTCCGAGAGTTCTCGACTCTCTTAGTTGGTGGAAGGATCCTCTCAAGGTCTGTGTGAAAGTTCTGTTTTTGCATCCGCCCCCTTCAAGGGTGATCACTGTGGATGCATCCCTGCTGGCTATGGGGGAGGCCAATCTCCAGGGCCCAGGGCAAATGGTCTCCCCCAGGAACATCCCTCCACATCAACAATCTTGAACTCAGGGCAGTTTGCCTCACATGCCAGTACTTCCTTTGCAACATCAAGGGCCTCTCAGTCAAGGTAATGTTGGACAACAGAGCGGTAATGTACTAGATAAATGGTCAAAGGGAGCAAGATCTCAGTCCTTATGTACAGAATCACTAAAACTGTGGAGCTGGTACATATCCCATCTCATACACACCTCTGCGGTCTACTTGCCAGGCCTGCAAAACACTGCAGTGGATTCTCTGAGCAGGCACTTCCACCAGGACCATAAGTGGGAACTCAGCAACTCAGTCTTTCAGAATATTTACCAGTCCTGGGGCCTTCTGCAAGTGGATCTCTTTGCAACACCATCCGATGCGAAGTGCCAACACCTCTCCTTGAGGAAGGGGTATGGTTGCTACTCCATAGGGGATGCTCTCCTAGTGCTTTCCTAGTGCCATTGTGGCTGAGGCAAGTGGTGTGATTCCTGGATCTGCTTCGCCTCTCCCTACTAACTCCTATAGGCCTTTCTCTCACAGTAGATCTCCTGACACTGTGGGCATAACCCATCCCAATCTCTCATCTCTGCATGTCAAGGCCTGGCTCCTTGATGGTTCCTGGACAAAGAATTGGGCAGCTCTCCTGAAGTTCAGTCTGTACTCTTGAACGGCAGGAAACCTGCCATGAGAAAACTGCAGAAGTGGAGGTATTTCCACGTCAGATGTACTCATTGATCTGTATATGCCTCTGAATTTCCCCTCATGGATGTTGTTGATTAACTGTTAGATTTAAAAACACAAGGTTGTCACTGAGCTCTGTTAGGGTTCACTGGGCAGCAATTACAGCCTTTCTTCCACCAGTGGAAGGATTTATGGTCTTTGCTTACCCTACCATAGTCATGTTCCTCAAGGGTTTGTTGTATCTGTTTCCTCATGTCAAGGACTCCATGCCACCCTAGGATCTTCATCTGGTTCTCAGTGTTTTAAAGAACCCTCTGTTTGAACCCATGGGTAACTATTTACTTCTCCACCTGGCCTTCAAGACTTTATTCCAGTTAGCCATAACCTCAGCCAAAAATGTAGGAGAGCTAGGGGCGCTCATGGCAAACCCTCTTTATACTACCTTTTACTGTGACAAGGTGACCTTATGCCCCCATCCTTGTTTCCTGCCTCAGGTCTCTTCAGAATTCCATATCAATCAGTATATTAGTCTACTAGTATTTTACCCCCACACTTCATTCCTCTAGGGAGGAGGCTGTCCTCCATTCTCTGGATGTGAGAAGGGCCCTTGCCTGCCACCTCAACAGAATAAGACCTTTCAGGGTTTCCAATAGGCTTTTTATCACCTTTGCCAAGAGAATGAAGGAGTAGCCAGTTTCCACTCAGACTACTGAAGTGGGTTTCTGGGTACACTCTAACTTGTTGCAAAGCTGCTGGAGTGCATCCCCCACCTTGAATGACTGCCCATTCCACCAGGGCCTGTTCCACCTCTTTAGCCCTTCTTAAGTTCATACTCACATTGTGGACATCTGCAGCAGCAACCTGGTCCTACAACCACACGTTTGCCAGGCACTGTGATATCTTAGTTGCTTCCAGATATGGCCTTTTGTCATGCTGTCCTCAGAACTGTGCTGGATCTGCCTCCTCAGCTCCTGCCTCCATCTTGCATTACTGCTTGGGAGTGGAGCACCCTGAGGGACAAGAACTTGAAAAGGAGAAGTTACTTACCTGTATAGTAACTTGAGTACTTTGAGATGTATTGTCCCTATGGGTGCCTCGCCTCCCGCCTTCCTTCCACTCTGCTGCAGAGTCTTCTGGGCTACATAGTTGAGAAGGAACTGGAGCAGCTGCAGGTCTACATCTCCCTCACACTGGAGCACAAGGATGTGTATGGTGCATAGGCACAGACCCCCGTGGGCACTGCTGACTAAAATCTTTGATCAAGAGTGCATAGGCATGTGCACATCATACAGTGGAGCACCCATAAGAACAAAACAGCTCAAAG
This sequence comes from Platysternon megacephalum, assembly GCA_003942145.1. Classification (NCBI taxonomy): domain Eukaryota; kingdom Metazoa; phylum Chordata; order Testudines; family Platysternidae; genus Platysternon; species Platysternon megacephalum. Next base: position 7,084,213 of record QXTE01000085.1, on the reverse strand, counting down.
AACTCATTATTGTGCTGGTAAATAACCTCTCTTTCCTTAGTGCATGTTAATGTAGTACTATTTGAAATGGGACTACATTAATGCGCACTAGCAGGGTCCACATAGGCCAGTTAGTGCGCAACATGCTCATGTGCATTAGAATTTACGCCCCTCTGATACAAAGTAACATAGCATGTAGTCAGGCCCTTAGTGCATGGCAGGCTAGTGCAGCACAGACTTATACCCCAGCTTGCTGTGAACTAAACGTGCGTAGACAAGTCTGAGTCTGTCAGAGTCTCACGGTCAGCAACAGTTCAGTAATACTGCTTAGAGTTTATGCCTTACATATCCATGAATATTTGGTTTCTCTGGACAAACAGACTAGCTTAGTGGCCTGGCAAAAGACATAGACTCTTTTGTTTTATTGGAGATGTGCAACAAAATGCATTGGAGTAGGGCTACAAGAACCCAGGGCATGTTTTCAAGTGTTCAACCAAGTGCTAAGGAGAGAACCTTCTTTTGTGTTTGAGCGTTTCTTTAGTGTGCATCCCCACAGGGCCTTAAAGTGCTTGTGCATTGTCTCCCTCTTGCTTTTGAACTGTACTGTGCTCTGAGTGCTTGCCTGAAATGCTAGCTTTTGCTTTGCAGACTCAGCTCATACAGATGGTGATATGGATGCTCCAGCATCGCCTTCTCATCCAGCTCCACACGTATGTCTGTTTGATGGTGCCCCCGAATGAGGAAGATTTCCGAGCTCAAGATGAAGACATGCCCTTCACTGCCAGAGTTGGAGGCAGAAGTCTAAGCACTCCCAATGCTCTCAGCTTCGGCTCCCCAAGTATGAATACGCTTTCTTTTTCTACTGTAAACAAGTCTGTATTGGCTTTCAGAGATTAACATAGGCCATATCTAGAGTAGGAGAGTAGGTAGTGTTTTATAATGTGATAGTCAATGTGCCTTAGCTAACATGATTTTAAACAGACTTTGCAGTAAGTCTAGGTAGGGCAAGTCATATTTAGCAGTGTGTTAGCTGATCAAGGTCAGCCCTGGGCTGGAGAACCAGGAATTGGCGAACGTCTTGGCGGCCATTAAAGCTCTCTTATCAAATGCCTGAAGGGCATTCTAGTCACCCAGTTCTTGATCACCCTCTTCCTATCTGCTTAGTCCTGACTGTCTCTTCCCATTCATTCTGTCAAGAAGTCCTTTTATGCATCCTTCCCAAGTGACCCAGGTGTTCTTCCAGGTAGAGAGCTGGTATCTCCATAGATGTCCATAATCGGAAACAGAATAGGGGGAGTTTTAAACAAAATGCTTGCGAGAAAACATGCTCCAAACAGCAGTGGAATCGTTGGGTTATAGGCGATGTCTTTAAGGAAACACACATGGATACTGTGGCTGACAAATGTTTACAATTGCCAACTCCCTCTCTTCTCACTTCACTCCCCCAGCTCCTCCCATTGCCATGCTTTGAGGTCAGCTCTGGGAAAGTATTCTAACCAAAGCCAAAATGTGGTGCTGAAGTCCCAAATTGCTCAAAAACCTTGTCAAGGAAACTGAAGTGTGTGTCTTCAGCTGCCTGTGTCCTGCGGTATTCCCAGAAGCATGGTTGTTAATTATGGGGCATTCTGCAGGGCATTATTTCTCTAAGGAAAATGAATTAGAGCTGAGGTCTTGGAGCCTAAAAATTGTTCTTGGCTCATGAGATAAAACATATCCAGGAAACCTTTCCTATTGGTAAAATAGAATGAACCAAGTTCAGGCTTATCAGGCTTAATGCTGTGACAGAGCATCCAGTTCCAACAGGGATGCGTGATAGACCCACAAGAAATAGCTCATATTCTCAAAATTAGCTTCAGTCAGGCTACATTGCATTGAGTAAAATACCAAGGAGTGTGTATGCACACATGCCAAGTTCTGTTTCCTTGGGAGAGTGAATGTCAGTAGTAAGGTCTTGGTGCGGGAGCATTGTATTGTGTTACCTTTGTCACAGAGCCCCCACATATTTGTTGTCAGCATCTAGTGCACCAGTTTGTGGAATCTCGTATATGTTTGCTCCAAAGCAGCCATGCCTTCTCCTGCCAGTGTCTCTACTCTTCAGTTGAGAACTCAGCCTGGGTAAGGGGTTTTGTAATATTAAAAATCCATAAAACCAAAGGGAATTAAAACCACAAAAGCTAGTTAAATTGCTGTCAGCCATTTGGTCTTACTTTAAGGTTGAACTCAGATTTTCACTCTCCACATGGGGTCTCCGTGCAATGCATGCTGTGGGTTCACTGTCATACCTATGCCTAGCCAGAAGAGCTAAAGGGGGCAGCGGGGTTTAGTTTTGCATTTCCTTGTTCAGTAATTTTAAATGGGACTCATAACTGTCCTTTTAACCTGATGCTTTGAGGTTTAATTGATAAATTTTTTTGAGTCCATTAGTTCGTATATCTCTTATGATTGCTTAGTGTCTTTTTATTTACCTGCTTAAAGGTAATTGCAAATGAAAAGAATGGGTATCTGCCCCCGTTTTATCTCTGTGCTGTATAAAGAAGATCTGGATGGAAGGGATCTTTAAAGGGTTTGTGGGGTTTTTTTTAACCCTTTAGGTACCAGGAATCTCTGGTCTTTCTTTGACATTTAGTATGGACTGGCTCTCAGTTGAAGGGGTTTCATAGATTCTATGGCCAGATGGGACCATTTGTGATTATCTAGTCTGACCTCCTGTATCACACTGGTCATAGAGCTTCTCTAAAATAATCCCTAGAGCAGATCTTTTAGAAAAACATCCCATCTTTATTTTAAAATGGTCAGTGATGGAGAATCTACCACGACCCTTGGTAAAATGTTCCAATGGTAAAATATTCTCACCGTTAAAAATTTGTGTGTTCTTTCCGGTCTGAATTTGTCTAGCTTCAACTTCCAACCATTGGATTGTGTTATAGCTTTCTCTGGGTTGGGATAATGGATCTTATCAAAAAGGACTTCCCTCAAGTGTTGGAGTTAAATAGCTATTAAACTTAACCCAAAGCAGAGATTTAAACAGTCTGAATAAATATAGTTTCTTAGGTTTCACTTGCATGGCTTGTTTAATGCCATAATCCTGGTTCTCCAGTTATCAATAGTCATCTGGGAAAAACAAAAGGCGACAAGTGAATTTTTAGTGTGGGGGTAGGAGGAAGTTTTGAGGCCTTCTTTGCCCCTTTTTCCCCCTTTATAATGATGGATAAACTCACAATTTTTCTTTTTTGTTTGCTAGGCATCTTTAAGGACAGTCATATATAACTGTTGTATTTATAACTCCTCCCAGCAGGTAGTTCTCTGATTGCAGCATAGCTTCCTTGGCCTTCTCTTCTGCCCGTACCTACCCTCCCAACTGCTCTACTTTTCTCATTGTCGCTTCATGTTGTTTAAACTAGAGCTGTCTGGGAGTTCTGCCCAAGTTTTTCAGGGAACATGTGGTTTCTCCAGAATTGAAATTTTCCACAGGAGAAATGTTGATTTTCTTGAAATGTTTCTATTTTCCACCAGGGAAAATCAAAGCAAAATGTTTCAGCTCTGTTTAACATTAATCTCTGTGTCTACCTAAGCCATCATAGTGCCCCATGAGAGTAGTTCACATACCTCATGTCCCCAAATCTCTTTATGGACTGGTCTCTCTGCATCATGATCATGGGAGGCTTAGTCTGGGGCTTGGAAGCCTGGCCCATAGGAGAAAATGGGGGCATGAGGCACTAGCTCTGGGGTTTTCCCAATGCTAAAGAAGGAATGCAAACCCTGTCCCAGCAGTTCCCATTCGTAACTTCCCAGTGCCAGTGCCAGCACTGTTTATTATTTATAGTCTCGTGTATTTATTTCCCACTCCTCCACATGTTGTTGTTTCATCTTGTTTGCTATACATCACCAGTTTATAAAGCTCATTAGATATGTTGTTTCTGCTTCTGTATTTAATCACTCTCACAGTCATATCAGATGATAAGAATGGCTCTACTGGGTCAGACCAATGGTCCATCTAGCCTAGTATCATGTCTTCTGACAGTGGGGTGTGCCAGGTGCTTCAGAGGAATGAACAGAACAGGGCAATTATAGATTGATCCATCCTCTATCATCTGGTCCCAGCTTTTGTCAGCCAGAGGTGTAGGGATACCCACAGCTTGGGGTTGCGTCCCTGACCCTCTTGGCTAATAGCTATTCCTCCATGAACTTATCTCCTTTTTTTAAACCTAGTTACACTTTTGGTCTTCACAACATCCCCTGGCAACAAGTTCCATAGGTTGACTGTATGTTGTGTGAAGTATTTCCTTATGTTTGTTTTAAATGTGCTGCCTGTTTATCGGGTGACCCCTAGTTCTTGTGTTGTGTGAAGGAGTAAATAACACTTCGCTATTCACTTTCTCTGCACCATTCATGAGTTTGTAAACTTCTCTCATATAGATCATACTGTTATTCCCAGAAACTGAACCTTACCTCCTAGGCAGCATGCCTTGGATGCATTTGCAAGGAGTCCACCATCTGGCCAGGAAATGTGCAGATAGCTGTGCAGTCCCCATTTTCAAGAAAATCCTGATGTCCCAATAATATTTTGTATGTTGCCCCGGATTACACATCACTTGTCTGCAAACTCAACAAATTGGCCAAGAGAACCAAATTTTCTGTCCTCATCTAATTGTTTGCAGGCAGTTCCCATGTCATGTTTCCAAGCCCCTTTCTTTGCTATACTAAGCTGATTAGTTTGCTTGGAAGGAGGGGGCAGAAGGAGCCTGCTAGTTTGCACTCTTCACAGCATCATATTATTTCTGATTTTACAGCCAGTAGTGATGATATGACTCTCACAAGCCCTAGTATGGATAATTCCAGTGCTGAGCTGATACCTGGTGGTGACTCCCCATTGAATAAACGGATGACTGAGAACCTGCTAGCGAGCTTGTCTGAACACGAGCGGGAAGCTATCCTCAATGTCCCTGCTGCACAGAATCCAGAGGATCTACGCATGTTTGCAAGGTAGGGAGAATGTAACCTCCTTTTTCATTCCCCCTTTGCAATTCATCTCTGCATTAGCACTGTAGGGAGGGCGGGTGAGGGAGCATCTTGGAAGATTACATTTCTGGCTCTTATTCCCACGGTGACCTCTTCACCGGTGCTTGTTGGTGTCTGACACTAGCTATTGGCCGGGTTTTTAATTAGTTCCCCAAGAATATTTTGTTAATAAGTTCTGGATGTATGTAAAGGCTCTGAGACCCTCTGATGGGCAGTGCAGTCTCAAGTCTGACTGCCCACCAGTTGTCTTGTTGTGTGGTTCTGAGAGTGTCTCACTCTTGAGAACACAAAATGGAATTTGCATAGCCTGAAAATAAGCTAAAGAGAGCCTCAAAGCAGAGGCCCTGGTGTGTGCATGCGCATGGTTTAGTTACAGGCCTGTTAGCATGTCCAGAGATCTGTAAGTAATGGTTTTTAAAAGCATTTGAAAATACAGTGGCATCACAGGAATTTAGCGGTCACTGGGTTTCATACTTGTGAAGAAAAGAATGGCCCAGGGGAAGTGTTACAGCTCCTCTTATACATTCTAGATCACCCAGTCATCCCTAACTAGATGTCCCCTGGTATGTGTAGCTAGGAGAGTAGTACTCAAGTATCCCAAAGAGACCACTGTGGGAATAAAATAGTTGCTTTCTGTGCTGCAGAGTTCTCTGCAACTGGACCAGTGGAGATCATGGATGTTTTGTAGGGAATCCTGCAGATGTAGTTACTGTCCTGCACTAAAGTATGCCTCTGCTGCTCCTTTTGTTTAACTGGGAGATGGCAGCATCCCACCGATTCAGAGGATGTGGATTCTCTGAGATGTCCACTCAGATGGAAATACCTTGGCCATTTGAGAACTCTGTCCCCATCCGTGGCTAGGTGTCCACAAAACCTACGCGCAAAAAAAAAAATCTAGTGTCTTCTGATAGAATACTTTTTTGAAAATACTGTGAAATTGGGTCTGGGCTATTACTGTTCTGCTGTCATTAAATAAAGCTTCTTAACCTATCATCATTCTTATAATGAAACCCCTTATCTTTCTGATTGTCCATCTAGAACCCTTTTGGCCTGCTGAACTGGTCTTGAGGGGGACAGTTCTTTGATAGCTCATGATTTGCAGATGCCAAAAGCAACTTTGGTTTCTTCAGGAAGTCAGAGGGTGTGACTAACAGGTCACGCAGATGTCTGATGAGGAGAAGTGTTTGGTTATATTTCAGTTTGCTTGTACATCAGATTCCTTAGCAAAGCAATCAATAGCAGTAAATGGAGTTTCCATTTTTCCTTCCATTATCAATATGGGCAGAAACACACAATTTTATATCCCAGAATAACCACTCCTAAATCATTGCTGAGGAGATGAGAAGGTACAGCAGAGACATACTTTCTTGACTGTCTGGATGCTGAAGTGTAAAAATATGACTTGTCCTGCAGAATGATCACAACTGTCATGTGATTTACTGATTACAAACGGTCAGTGAGTCTGTAAATGACATCACTCAGAGAGTTCTTTGTTGTTCACTTCCCCTCTTCCAATTGCAGATCAGGAGACCAAAATGATGGTTATGTGATTCCCTGTGCACAATTCTGTACCCACCACTGAGTGCATAAATATAGGACATCAGAGAGAAGCTGAGCCAGTGAGCAAAGCAATACTTCCGTTTACTCCACACATGCTTCCTCTTTCAGGGGTCTTGGATCAGCTCTGCTTTTCACTTAACTTTTAACTGTGGGTGGTGCATGATGATGGATCTCATGCTGTGGGAAATAGAACTCTGCTGTATTTGTCAGTATCCCAGCATGAGCTCCTACTGTAACTGCATAGTTAGTAGCATACCAAATGTACTGTAGTTATTAGCATACTAAATGTACTGAAACTGCCCTCCTGAGAATAGTTCAATGTGCATACAAAGAGAGTGCCTATTTTTAGAAGAGCAATAAATTTTGGTCCTGATAAATTTTCCTATGACAATTATCTCTGAACTACTTGCTGCTCTCTGCTTAATACATCACAGAACTTGTGCCTGTCTGTTACTATGCACAGCCAGTACTTGGATTTCTCTAGTGAAGGCAGACACCTTAAACAGAATGTGGAATAACATAGCTTGACAGAGGTTAGCCGCATGGGCGTTGGATGAGGATTAAGATCCAAATTCTTTTCCTAAGTATTGAGTGGGTGAGAGATGGAAGGTTATTCTAAGAGTAACGTTCAGATACAGAGGAGCTTTTTTTGAGCTAGGTCTGTAATGTATTAGGCACAAACATTCTTTCCTTGAACATCAGATAGTGCTTTCTAAGGGCATGGCTACACTTGCAGATGTAGAACGCTGAGAGTTAAACCCGCCTTCGGAGAGCGCAGTAGGGAAAGCGCTGCAGTCTGTCCACACTGACAGCTGCTTGCGCACTGGCGTAGCCACATTTGCGGCACTTGCAGCAGCATTGGGAGCAGTGCATTATGGGCAGCTATCCCAGCATGCAAGTGACTGCAACGTGCTTTTCAAATGGGAGGGGTGGGGTGGAGTGTGACAGCGAGTGGTGATAGCGAGTGGTGATAGCTTGCAATGCCTGACTGCTACCGGTCAGTTGGGAATCAATTTGGAGTGGGCAAATCTACTATGGGGGCTGCTGTGATCCAAGTAGCCAATGCAATCACTGACCTTCTGCTATCAAGGGTAGTGACTCTGGGAAATGTGCAGGTCATAGTGCATGGCTTTGCTGCAATGGGGTTCCCTAACTGTGGTGGGGTGATAGGGATATGCGTTCTGTCTATCTTGGCACCAGACCCCCTTACCAACCAGTACATAAACCGAAAGGGGTACTTCTCAATGGTGCTGCAAGCACTGGTGGATCACAAGGGACGTTTCACCGACATCAATGTGGGATGGCTGGGAAAGGTGCATGACGCTCGCATCTTTAGGAACTCCAGGCTGTTCAAGCAGCTGCAAGAAGGGACTTACTTCTTCTTCGAGTGATTGCTCATGTGTATTCCACAATAGGTGTGCGTGCTCGCCACATGCACCGGTGCCGGAAGTTTTTCCCCTAGCAGTACCCGAGGGGGGGAGCTCCCCCGTGACCACTGGAGTAATGCCTGCCTGGAGCGGTATAAGGGGAGCTGCACGCTCCCCCCACCCTCAGTTCTTTCTTGCCACCAGTGAAGGTGCGTCGGAACTGCCCTGCTCCAGCTTTGCTGTAGCTTGTCCCCAGAACTGTTTGTTCGTTCAGTGTTAGTACCTGTAGTTAGTTAGCTGTTTAGTTAGTCAGTGAGCCCGGGCCGGGGCATGCCCCGCGCCCCAGGGTTTAAGTCGCGTGGCTCTTGCAGGTGTTCTATGCCAAGAGGTGACCCACACGCAGACTGTTTGCGCTGCTTGGGAGAAACCCATATCAGCGAAAGGTGCAAGATTTGCAAGTCGTTTAAGCCTCAGACCAAAAGAAAAAGGGACATTAGGTTCTGGGCCATCCTAATGGAGTCGGCGCTGACCCCGACCCCGGCACGCCACTCCGAACCAGTACCCGGCACCGCGGCATCGGTACGCGGCGACCCTCCAGTACCATCGACCAGTCGGCACCGCTCCCCGTCCACGGGGCACACCAAGAGGGCCAAGAAGACTCCCTCTTCGCAGCGGCACCGAGGGAAATCTGGGACAGAGGCTAGGCCCATGTTGGGCAGTCCTTGATCCCTACCCGGCCCCAGGCCTCCAACTCAAGCTGAGTGGAGTAGCCCGGCCCCTTCAGAACAGGCCTCTCCGGATGTCCGGACGCCTTCCACGCCTGAAGCACTCCAGGCGGCCCGGGACGTCATGTCCAGGCCAGTGCCTGGAGCGCTGCCGATGTTGGCCCGGCGCTCCAGAGGCAAGCCGCCGCTGGGATCTCCGCAGCCGTCTCGGTCGAGGGAACGTTCCCAATGCCGATCACCGCCCAGCAACCACTCAGGGCAGAGTCCAGGTGGATCACCCTCGACACCGACCAGACTGTCTGGCTGGGTTCCGGCTGGCCAGGACTTGCGGCACCGCTCGTCCTCAAGGAGCGAACATCAACGGTGACGCCTGCTGCGGTCCCGTCGATGTCGGTCCTCGTCTCGGAGAGGGTACCACAGTCGGTCACGGCACGATCATCGATGCCGTTCCCGCTCGGACTCCCGCTCCAAGTCTCCATCAAGACATCGCAGCCCCGGGCGTCAATCGCCGACCTCTCACCGTCACTGGTCCGCCCGTCGAGGCCGTTCGTGGAGCAGCTATTACTGTCAGTACCAGTCCTCCACGTTGAGATCGTGGTCCCGTGGCCATCGCCGCTCCTCCTGGTCCAGGGACAGGCAGCGGCTCGTACACCAGCCGGGTCTCCATCCGCAGCCATCCTTCAATGGGCCGGGCCAGGCCAGCCAACCTGGACAGCCGGTCCCGCCGGTGCCACAGAAGGTGCAGCGGCACCGAGCGTCGTGGCCGGCTGAATGGTACCAGTGGGCACCGTGGCCTCCGGCACAGCCCCTGGTGAGAGCTCGCTTGGTGGCCGGAGCTTCGGAAGCACCATCGGCCTCCCTCTCCAGACCCCCGAGAAAGGAGTCGGTGGGACGTATGTCCTCGGCACCGTGCCTGGAGTCCAACCAGGTGGTGGACCCTCCAGTGCGCCGACACCCAGAGCACTGCACCGGCCTCTTCGCCCTGCCCGGAGGAGGCGATTGCGGCCCTGCCCCCCTCCGTCCCGCAGGAGGACTCTAGGGCCCACCAAGAACTCTTAAAGAGGGTGGCAGCAAGCCTACACCTTCAGGCAGAGGAGATGGAGGAGCCCTCGGACTCCCTGTTTAACATGTTGTCCCCATCAGCACCGGGAAGTGTGGCCTTGCCTCTCCACGAAGGGGTGGCTAAGATTTCAAATGCCCTGTGGCAAACACCGGCCTCGTTGGCCCCCATCTCTAAAAAGGCAGAACGTAAGTACTTTGTACCCACTAAAGGGCATGAGTACTTGTATACCCACCCAGCGCCCAACTCCTTGGTGGTCGAGTTGGTCAACCATAGGGAACAGCAGGGTCAGCCAGCCCCGACCCCAAAGAACAAAGACTCTCGGAGACTGGACTCTTTTTCGGAAGGAAAATTTATTCATCTTTGAGCTTCCAGTTACGACTGGCGAACCATCAGGCTCTCCTGGGCCGGTACGAATTCAATCCGTGGAGCTCCCTGCCTAAGTTTGAGGACTCCCTCCAGGAGCGCGATAGGAAGGAGTTTAAGGCGCTAGTGGAGGAAGGGACAGCGGCTGCTAGGGCGTCCCTGCAGGCAGCCTCGGATGCTGTGGACACGGCTGCACAATCAATGGCCTCCGCGGTGTCCATGAGACGGGCGTCATGGCTCCTCCTCTCTGGACTGTCCAGCGAGGTGCAGTCTTCCATGCAGGATCTCCTGTTTGATGGGAGAGCTCTGTTTGTGGAGGAAACAGATACAAGGCTGCATGGCATGAAAGACTCCCACACGACCCTCCAGACTCTGGGCCTCTATGTCCCAGCTCCGGCAAAACCTAAATTCAAGCCGTGGCAGACTCCCGCCCAGGCCACCCTCCTGAAGTACGAGGCCGCCCATAAGAAGCAGCGGGACTATAAGAGATGCCCTCAGAGGCAGTCTCGGCCTGCCTCCCAGGCGGGGGAAAGGCGTTTTTGACGGGACGCTCGGGGGTACCCTGCCAGTCCTCATCAGGGATCAACCCCTGATAAAGCTTCCCTTCTCCAACCGGTTGTGTGCTTTCCTCCCGGAATGGTTGCGGCTAACCTCGGACCAATGGGTCCTCAACACAATTTCCCGGTGTTACACCCTCCAGTTTACTTCCTCCCCGCCCAACCACCCCTCGCCCCCATTCATCTTGGGGGACCCCTCGCACGAAGCTCTGCTCGAGCAGGAAGTGGGGCGGCTCCTAGGACTAGGAGCGATAGAGGTGGTGCCCGAGTTGTTCATGGGCAAGGGGTATTACTCCCATTATTTCCTTATCCCGAAGGCCAAAGGGGGGGCTCAGGCCCATCCTCGACCTCCGAGGTCTGAACCAGTACATGGTGAAGCTCAACTTCCGCATGGTCTCCCTGGCCTCCATCATCCCCTCCCTGGATCCCGGGGACTGGTACATTGCCCTCGATCTACAGAATGCGTACTTCCACATCCACATATTCGAGGGGCACAGACGCTTCCTCCGTTTCGTGGTGGGACAGAATCATTACCAATTCACGGTCCTCCCATTTGGTCTGTCCACTGCCCCCAGGGTGTTTATAAAATGCATGTCGGTGGTAGCAGCCTACCTCAGACGACGGGGGTCCAGATATTCCTCTATCTGGACGATTGGCTTGTCAAGGGCACCTCCCGGTCGCAGGTGAGGGATCATGTGGTGCTCCTCCTGTCCACGTGCACCGCCTTGGGCCTGTTGGTAAACAACACCAAGTCCACGTTAAACTCTGCGTCCAGGAGCACCCCGATAGTCCCGGTCCAATGCATAGAGTCGGCCAGGGCCTCTCTCCCGCCAAACTGGTTTGAGATCCTGAAAGGTCTCATCGACTCAGTCACAAGGTTCCCGGTGACAACAGCCAGGGTTTGCCTGCAACTCTTGGGTCACATGTCGGCGTGCGTGTACGTGGTCCATCACGCCAGACTCAGGATGAGGCCCCTCCAGCTCTGGTTGGCCTTGAAGTTCTCCCAGGCCACGGACAGGATGGACAAGGTCCTCACCGTGCCGGACTCTGTGATCGCCTCCCTACGGTGGTGGTCCGCCCCAAACAACATGCTCCAAGGGGTCCCATTCAGGGACAGCGCCCCGTCGTTGGAGCTGTTGTCCGATGCGTCGGACCTGGGTTGGGGGACCCATGTGGGGAACTTTCAGACCCAAGGCCTGTGGTCGGCTCGAGACCTGACCCTACATATAAACGTCAAGGAGCTCAGTGCGGTGCGGCATGTATGGCCTTCCGCTTGCACCTGGAGAGCAAGGTAGTCAGGGTCCTCACGGACAACACGGCCTTGATGTTCTATATCAACAGGCAAGGCGGGGCCCAATCCTCTGCCCTCTGCCGCGAAGCCCTCAGGTTGCGGGACTTCTGTATAGCCCACGACATCCACCTGCAGGCCTTCCACCTACCGGGCGCCCAGAATGAGAGGACGGATCGCTTGAGCAGGGACTTTTCCTCACAACATGAGTGGTCCCTCCACCCGGAAGTGGCCCACCGGCTCTTCCGGAGGTGGGGAACTCCCCAGGTGGACCTATTCACGACTCGGCAGAACTGGCGATGCCCCCCGGTTCTGCTCCGGGGGGGCCTGGGGAGGGGCGCTATCTCCGATGCCTTTCTCCTGTCCTGGTCAGGCCGGCTTCTCTACACCTTTCCCCGTTCCTCCTAATCAGCAGGGTCCTGGAGAAGATAAAGTCGGACAAGGCACGGATCCTCCTGATTGCCCCGGCAGCATTGGTACGGGACCCTCACGGGCCTGGCGGTAGCTCCGCCATGGCCGTTGCCGCTCCGCCCGGACCTGCTCTTTCAGGCCAGGGCCGCCGCCTCCATCCCAACCTAGCGGCTCTTCACCTCACAGCGTGGCTGCTCAGTGGTTAGGTGGAGAGGAAAGGATGTGCTCGGACCAGGTTCAGCACGTCCTCCTCGAAAGTAGATGACCCTCCACTCACCGCGCTTATTTGGCGAAGTGGTCCCGTTTTTCTAGGTGGGTGGCGGATCAGGGCGTCTCCCCGGTGTCCACCCCAATCCAGCTTATCCTTGATTACCTCTTCCATCTGAGGACCCAGGGCCTGGCGCCCTCGTCGGTCAGGGTGCACCTGGCAGCCATATCGGCCTTCCATTCGCCGGTGCAAGGGCACACGGTATTTTCCCATGCTATGACTGGCCGGTTCCTTAAGGGTTTGGACCGTCCTTTTCCATATTCTAGATCCCCGGTCCCACAGTGGGACCTAAACCTGGTGTTGGCTTGTCTCACGGGGCACCCATTTGAACCACTGGCCACGTGCTCCTGGTCGCACCTCTCATGGAAGGTGGCCTTCCTGGTGGCAATCACGTCGACCAGGTGAGTCTCGGAGCTCAGGGCCCTCACTTCCAAGCCGCCGTACACGGTCTTTCATAAGGACAAGGTCCAGCTCCACCCACACCCCGCATTCCTCCCAAAGGTGGTTTCCGCCTACCACATGGGTCAGGACATTCTTCTACTGGTCCTCTGCCCCAAGCCTCACGCGTCCAGTGAGGAGCGCCGTCCCCACACGCTCGATGTGCGGCGGGCTCTGGCTTTCTACCTTGAGTGGACAGAGAGGGACTGGGATATCCTACAGCAGGGGTCCCCAATGCGGTGCCCGCCGGCGCCATGGTGCCCGCCGGGGCGTCTAAGTGCGCCTGTGTACTGGCCGGCGGACGAGCATCCGCCGAAATGCCGCCGAATTTCGGTGGCATTTCGGCCGCGACGCCTCTGGATGACGCTGCTTGCCACCCACAAGCGGCATCATCCAGAGGCGTCACCGCCGAAATGACGCCGCTTGTCGGCGGCATTTCGGCAGATGCTCGTCCTCCGCCACGGTCCTCTGTGGTGCCAGACGAAAAAGGTTGGGGACCACTGTCCTACAGGAAGATCTGGATGACCTTGTAAACTGGAGTAATAGGATGAAATTTAATAGTGAAAAGTGCAAGGTCATGCATTTAGGGATTAATAACAAGAATTTTTGTTATAAACTGGGGATGCATCACTTGGAAGTAAGAGGAGAAGGACCTCGGAGTATTGGTTGATCACAGGATGACTATGAGCCGCAAATGTGATATGGCTGTGAAAAAAGCTAATGCGGTCTTGGAATGCATCAGGCGAGGTATTTCCAGTAGAAATAAGGAGGTGTTAGTACCGTTATACAAGGCACTGGTGAGACCTCATCTGGAATATTGTGTGCAGTTCTGTTTAAGAAGGAGGAATTCAAACTGGAACAGGTACAGAGAAGGGCTACTAGGATGATTCGAGGAATGGAAAACCTGTCTTATGAAAGGAGACTCAAAGAGCTTGGCTTGTTTAGCCTAACCAAAAGAAGGCTGAGGGGAGATATGATTGCTCTCTATAAATATATCAGAGGGATAAATACCACGGAGGGAGAGGAATTATTTCTCAGTACCAATGTGGACACAAGAACAAATGGATATAAACTGGCCATCAGGAAGTTTAGACTTGAAATTAGACAAAGGTTTCTAACCATCCGAGGAGTGAAGTTCTGGAATAGCCTTCCAAGGGGAGCAGTGAAGGCAAAAGACATATCTGGCTTCAAGACTAAGCTTGATAAGTGTATGGAAGGAATGGTCTGATGAGAGAGCCTAATTTTGGCAATTAATTGATCTTTGACTATTAGCGGTAAATATGCCCAATGGCCTGTGATGGGACACTAGAGAGGGTGGGCTCTGAGTTACTACAGAGAATTCTTTCCTGGGTGTCTGGCTGGTGAATCTTGCCTACATGCTCAGGGTTTAGCTGATCGCCATATTTGGGGTCGGGAAGGAATTTTCCTCCAGGGCAGATTGGCAGAGGCCCTGGGGTTTTTTTGCCTTTCTCTGCAGCATGGGGCACGGGTCACTTGCTGGAGGATTCTCTGCACCTTGAAGTCTTCAAACCACAAATTGAGGACTTCAATAGCTCAGACAAAGGTCAGGGGTTTGTTACAGGAGTGAGTGGGTGAGATTCTGTGGCCTGCGTTGTGCAGGAGGTCAGACTAGAACAGTGGTTCTCAAAGCCAGTCCGCCGCTTGTTCAGGGAAAGCCCCGGCGGGCCAGGCTGGGCCGTTCTGTTTACCTGCCACATCTGCAGGTTCGGCCGATCGCGGCTCCCACTGGCTGCGGTTCGCCGCTTCAGGCCAATGGGGACTGCGGGAAGGGCGGCCAGCACATCCCTTGGCCCATGCCGCTTCCCGCAGCCCCCATTGGCCTGGAGCGGTGAACCGCAGCCGAACCTGCGGACGCGGCAGGTAGATAAACCGGCCCGGCCCACCAGGGGTTTTCCCTGAACAAGTGGCGGACCAGCTTTGAGAACCACTGGACTAGAAGATCATAATGGTCCCTTCTGACCTTAAAGTCTATGAGTCTATGTGCCTTTGGACGTTTAAAAGCTCGCTGGCGCTGTTTGCTGACTAGGTTAGACCTCAGTGCAACCAATATTCCTATTGTCATTGCTGCTTGCTGTGTGCTCCATAATATCTGTGTGAGTAAGGGGGAGACATTTATGGCGGGATGGGAGGTTGAGGCAAATTGCCTGGCGGCTGATTTTGAGCAGCCAGACACCAGGGCGATTAGAAGAGCACAGCTAGGCGCGCTGAGCATCAGAGAGGCTTTGAAAACCAGTTTCATGACTGGCGAGGCTACGGTGTGACAGTTGTGTGTGTTTCTCCTTGATGCAAACCTGCCCCATTTGTTGATTTTAATTCCCTGTAAGCCAACCACCCTCCCCTGTTCGATCACAGCTCGCAAAGGAAATAAAGTCACTATTGTTTTCAAACCAAGCATTCTTTCTTTATTAATTAAAAAAAACCACTGAGATAACTGACAAGGTAGCCCGAGTGGGGTAGGGGAGGAGGGAAGGACAAGACCACATTGCTTATTGTAGCCACACCACAAATCAAAACTGTTTGAATGACAGCCTTCTGTTGCTTGGGCCATCCTCTGGAGTAGAGTGGCTGGGTGCCCGGAGCCTCCCCCCCCCCGCGTTCTTGGGCATCTGAGTGAGGAGGATATGGAACTTGGGGAGGAGGGCAGGTGGTTGTACAATGGATGTAGTGGCGGTCTGTGCTCTTGTTGGCTTTCCTGCAGCTCCACCAGACGCCTCATCATGTCCGTTTGCTCCCCCATTAGCCTCAGCATCGCCTCCTGCCTCTTCTCATCGCGCTCACTTAATGCTTTCCTGGCCTCTGCCACTGATGCCTCCGTGCATTCAGCTGTGCCCTATCAGTGTGGGAGGACTGCATGAGCTCGGAAAACATGTCATCGCGAGTGCGGTTTTTTTCGCCTTCTAATCTGCAATAACCTCAGGGACGGCGATGATAGGGGGAGCATAGAAACATTTGCACCTGCGGGGGGATAAAAAGGGAGAGTAAAATTTAAGATGATAAATTTCTGCGAACAAAAGGGAGACTCTTTCACAGTGAATCAAGCAATTCACAGCAGACAGTACATGTGCTTGACGTACAAGGTTGCATTTTGCCTTTTATATTGAGCGCCTGCTGGTATGGTGACACATCACACATGGCTGGGCAACAGAATTCGGTTTCCAGGCAGCCATGGTTTCAAACTGCAGCGCCCTTCTTTTCCCATAGCAAGCAATGCCGGTTGACTTTGCCATTTAAAAGGAGGGGCTGCGTTTTCTGGGTGGATATGCAGCACACACCTCCCCCCACCCCACTGCGTGGCTATTCTCTGGGATGATCCCTTCACCCCTCCCCCCACCGCGTGGCTATTCTCAAGGATGATCCCTTTTAGCCAAGCGCAAACAGCCCAGCATGAATGGGGTCCTTTTACTGTTCTCTTACAAAAATTCCCCTATTTCAATCAGGTGACCATCAATGATATCACTCTCCTGAGGCTAATACAGAAAGATATAGACCAAATGTTGCTTGAATGTAACCAAAACCCAGGACCATTTGCTGCCATGCTTTGTGCTGCAATGGTTCCAGACTACTTGCTACTGGTTTGGCGTGGTAAAGTGTCCTACCGTGGAGGATGAAATAAGGTAGCCCTCCCCAGAAACCTGCAAAGGCTTTCAGAGTACCTCCAGGAGAGCTTCATGGAGATGTCCGTGGAGGATTCCCGCTCCATCCCCAGACACATTAACAGACTTTTCCAGTAGCTGTACTGGCCGCGAATGCATCCCAATTCTTCAGGGCAAATCAAACATTAAACACAATTGCTTTTAAACCCTGTACTGTAGTTACAAATGTGCACTCACCACAGGTGCCTTCTCCAGCTTCAGGGTCCAGGATCCTGCCTTGGGAGAGTATTGGCTCCAGGGTGATGAAAAGGTCCTGGCTGCCGGGGAGAACGGATTCACCGCTTGCCTGCTGCACATTCTCCTCCTCCTCCTTCTCTTCCTCCTCCACAAAATCCTCCTCCCTGTTGCGTGAGACTTACCCCCTTGCAGGTGTCCACAGACAGTGGTGGGTAGTGGTAGGGTCCCCCCTAGAATGCCATGCAGCTGATCATAGAAACGGCATGTATGGGGCTCTGACCCAGAGCGACCGTTTGCCTCCTTTGTCTTTTGGTAGGCTTGCCTGAGCTCCTTAACTTTCATGCAGCACTGCTGTGTGTCCCTGTTGTAGCCTCTGTCCACCATGCCCTGTGTGATTTTGGCATATATATTTGCATTTCTTCTTTTTGATCGGAGTTCGGCCTGCACAGATTCTTCTCCCCATACAGCAATCAGATCCAGTGTTTCCCATTCGGTCCATGCTGGAGCTCATTTGCGATTCTGGGGGGACTGCATGGTCACCTGTGCTGCTGAGCTCACCACGCTGACCAAACAGGAAATGAAATTCAAAATTTCCTGGGGCTTTTCCTGTGTACCTGGCTAGTGCATCGGAGTTGAAAGTGCTGTCCAGAGCGGTCATATTGGAGCACTCTGAGAGAGCCCCCGGAGGCCAATACTGTCGAATTGCATCTGCACTATCCCAAATTCGACCCAGTGAGGTCGATTTTAGCGCTACTCCCCTCGCCGGGGAGGAGTACAGCAGTCGATTTTAAGAGCCCTTTAGGTCAATGGAACGGGGTTGGTTGTGAAGACGCATTGCTTATAAAATCGACCTAACGCGGCTAAATTTAACCTAACCTCGTAGTGCAGACCAGGGCTTAGACTGTGATCTAGTCACTTATTTTCCCCTCTCTTTGGCAAGCTAAACAAATAGAGCTGCTTAAATCTCTCACTGTCAGGTATGTTTTCTAGACTTCAAATCTTTCTTGTGGCTTTTTCTTTAAACCCTTTCCCACGTTTCAACATTCTTTTTAAAATGTGGACACAGAACTGGCACAGTATCCGGTAAAGGTCTCACCAATGCTGCATACAATGGTAATGCCACCTCCCTACTTTTACCTGATATTCCTGTTTTTATATCCAGGGATCACATTTGCTGTCTTAGCTGTAGCATCACATTACACTGTGTGGAGTTTGGTTTCCATCATAACTCTTTAATCCTTTCCAGAATTGCTGCTTTCCAGGATACATTACTCCATCTTATAAGTGTGGCATTCTTTGTTCATAAATGTATGATCCTGCTCTGTATCTGTGACCTGTTGTCCTCATTATTTACCACCCCACCAGTCTTTTCATCATCTGAAAACTTCGTTAGCAATGGTTTTATATTTTCTTTCAGTTCATTGATAAAAATAATGAATAGCATTGGATTGAGAGCTGATCCCTGCAGGATCCCCCCCTAAAACCACCCCCTTTGGATGATTCCCCAGAATATGAGCTACATTGATTTAATATCATACTAATGTTTTAATAAGAATATTGTGAAGTATTCAGACTCCTTACAGAACTCCAAATATATTATGTCAGTAATTACCTTTATCAACCAACCTTGTAATTTCATCAAACAACATTAGGTTTGACATTTTTTCCATAAAACCATGTTGATTGGTATTAATTATGCTCCATATTAGCTATTTTTTATTTTTCTTTCTTTCCCTAAGAATAACATCAGGCTAACAAGCCTATAAATTACCTGGGTTATCCTGTTTGTTTGTTTTTCAATACCATAATAACATCAGCTTCTCTACAGTTCTCTGGAACTTCCTCATTATTCCAAAATTTATTAAATATTAACATCAACTGTCCAGAAAGCTCTTCGGCTAATTCTTTTAAAACTCTTTTTGATGTGACTTATTTGGACTTGCTGATCTATAAAAATATTTAACTTTAGTTGATACTGTTTAACATCCTCCATAATTACTATTGGAATGGAAAGTATTTCATCATTATCTGATATGAAAACATCATCCAATTGCAAAAAAGGCAAATGTCATTCTGGGATGTATTAACAGGAGTGTCGTATGTAAGACACGGGAGATAATTGTTTTATTCTCTTCTGCACTGGTGAGGCCCTAGCTGGAGTACTGTGTCCAGTTTTGGGTGCCACACTTTCAGAAATATGTGAACAAATTGGAGTCCAGGAGAGAGCAACAAAAATAAGTAGTTTAGAAAATATGAGGAAAGGTTTCAGTCTAGAGAAGAGAAGGCTGAGGGGGGACATAAGTCTTCAAATATGTAGAAGGTTGTTAAAGAGGACGGTGATCAATTGTTCTCCATGTCCACTGAGGGTCGGACAAGAAATAATCAACTTAGTTTGCAGCAAGGGAGATTTAGGTTGGTTATTAGGAAAAACTTTCTAACTCTCTAAGGAGTTGAGCACTGGAACAAGCTACCTAGAGAGGTTGTGGAATCCCCATCATTGGAGGTTTTAAAGAACAGGTTAGACAAATATCTGTCAGGGATGGTCTAGGTTTGCTTAATCCAGCCTCAGTGTGGGTGGGAAGAGGAATGGACAAGATGGCCTCTTGAGCTCCCTTCCAGCCCTGCCTTTCCATGATTCTTTCCAAATGCAGAATGAATATGTGTATTGAACATTCCTGCTTTGGCTGCATCATTGACAATCCCGTCATAATCACTTGTGCCCAAGAAGCTATTTTAAATATACTGATGGGAATACTGCCCACTGCAGTAAGCAGGAGATGGGGAGGAAGTAGAATAGATCATTTAATAAGTTGTCTATTTTTTTTACTACTTTGATGCCAGTTAGGAGTGATTCCAAACCGCAGTGCAGAAAGATAATACAAAGGGCTCTGCCGCGATTAGACATGCTTGGAAGAATGTAGCTAGCAGTTGTGGGGGGAAATAATTGGAAGCTCATGCAGGCAGAGGGAGGGAGAAATATTGGAGTAGTGATACTGGATGAAGCTTATGCCACACTATCTGAGCAAGTTGGCTCTACAGTTAGGACTTGTTTAAATTGAGCCTTAAGAAAACCCAGGACCAATAAACATGTTACCATGGTTTTTAAAAAATGTCAAGGGAACAATATTTTTTAACAAATTTTCAACTGCTGTGCTAGCACCCCAAACACTGCAGTACTGGCCAGCACCTCAGGGTGAAATTGAAAGTGAAATTAACTAATCTAGTTTCATTGCCAGACAAGAAAGAATGCAAAAAGTGATTGCAGAGCATAAATAGTGGGAAGGTAAATCAGATTGATGACATTTTCTTTTTGGCAATCTCTCTTTTAGCGGATATAAGGAAACTTGTTTTTAATTATGTTTTATGTAAGCATGCCTGCTTAAGGGATGAAGATGAACATCAAAGTAGAGATGAGTTTGCAATGTGATATGCTGGAATGAAGTCAGTTTAATTGTGCCTCCCCAGACAGAGGCTTCTGTCAGGGACAAGGGAGATGCTAGTTCCTCTTTATGTGACTGGTGAGATTGCAGCATTCAGCACTGGGCACCTGCAGAGGGCAATAGAACAAAGACAACAAACTGTAAAGAATTTGGAGCAGAGTAACACAAACCACTCAGGACTGGAGGGGATGACTCATAAGGGACAGCCAAGGATCTGGAATGTGCAGGAGGGCGTATTGTTACACAGCTATTCCTCCCCGATAGTTCACTAGGGGCAATGGGATGAGAGTGGTATTTTGGGTGAATCAGGGCCGGATTAACCTTTTGTGGGCCCAGTGCCAAACATATTTGTGGGCCCCCATGGGGGCAAAGGAGCATGGCGTGGGGAGGTCGGTCCCCAGAGCAAGGGGCCAACCAAGGATATTGGGGCATAGCATGGTGGGGCCGGCCCTGCTCCACCCAGCCCAGTGCAAGGGCTCTGTATACAAACTGGCAGTTGCCAGATGCACACTGGCCCACCCAGCCCTGTGCTGCCAGCGTGCCCCTTCCCCTCGGGGGTGGGCCCATGTTGTGCCACACAGCCCCGACTCTCTATGCCCAACGTCCCCCAGAGCTGCTATGCCCAGCAGCCCCCCCCACAAACCCTCCACCACAAATGCACAGCGGCCTTCACACCACCACCCCTGCCCAGCACACACCACTACTGCCCAATGCACTTCCCCACAGCCCACCACCACAACTACACAGCACCCCACTCAGAGACCCCCCCACTGCCCAGCATCCCAACACACAGACCTCCCCCACCCCCGCCAAGACACCCCGCACTGGCCACCACCCCCCAAGACACCCCGCACTGGCCAGCAGCCCCCCCACACACCTCCAGAGACCCACTCCCTCATACCCTGCCCCCTGGCCACACTCACCGGCCCTGCTGGAAGGTGATGGCGTCTGCCAGGTTGAGCTGGCAGCGCGGCTGGGGCCGGTTCAGTGCCAGGGCAGGGAATCACTCTGGCCTCTTGGGAGTGGTGCAATTAGCCAGGCCAGGGTCTGTCCCCACCCTGGCCGGACTCCCTCAGGACCCACTTGCCTGGAGATAGGGTGACCATACGTCCCCGTTTGGCCGGGACAGTTCCCTTTTTAAGCTCGATCCCGGCCATCCTGACTTTTTTGACAAAAACGGGCATTTATCCTGTTTGCTCTTGCCAACTGATCAGCTGGCAAGAACAAACGAACAAATGCCCTGTTTACCAAAAAAGTCTGGTGCACCCCCCTAGTGGGGCGTGGAGGAACGTGTGTGTGGGGGTGGCGAGGGGTCAGGCAGCAGGGCTTGGGGGTCAGCCCCCCGCCCCAGCCAGAATGGAGCTTGGGGGATTAGAGGTCAGCCACAGCTCCTGGCAGTGGTATGGGGAGCTGGGGCGAGGGAGGGGTCAGCCCCTGACCTGGCAGCAGCATGCGGAGCTCGGTGGGGAGTGAGGGGTCAGCCCCTGGCTGTGGCATGGGGAGCTGTGGGGGAGGGGTCAGCCCCTGTGGCAGATTTAGAGTCAGTGGGCCCCTGTGCTCAGCTTCATTTTTGGGGCCTCCCCCTTGGGACCCAGCCAAGAAAAAGAACATTCTCTCTTATCTCCCCCGCCCCCGTTTTTCATTCTTTTTTTCTTCATCCTCTCCTATAAGTAATAGCAAGTAAATGAAAATAAAGTGAGGTACCTTGATTGTTTTTGTAGTCTAACTTATTTTTCCACAGACCACTTGAAAATTGCTGGGGGTCTCGACGGACCACTTAATGATCTTTTCAAATATTGTTTGTACTGTTAGCTTTGGATAAGAGCACTTTATTTAAAAAAAAAATGTAAAAAAATGTTGGGGTGTGGGGTCTGGCCAGGAGTTAGGGTGAGGGAGGGGGCTCAGGGCTNCACTCACCGGCCCTGCTGGAAGGTGATGGCGTCTGCCAGGTTGAGCTGGCAGCGCGGCTGGGGCCGGTTCAGTGCCAGGGCAGGGAATCACTCTGGCCTCTTGGGAGTGGTGCAATTAGCCAGGCCAGGGTCTGTCCCCACCCTGGCCGGACTCCCTCAGGACCCACTTGCCTGGAGATAGGGTGACCATACGTCCCCGTTTGGCCGGGACAGTTCCCTTTTTAAGCTCGATCCCGGCCATCCTGACTTTTTTGACAAAAACGGGCATTTATCCTGTTTGCTCTTGCCAACTGATCAGCTGGCAAGAACAAACGAACAAATGCCCTGTTTACCAAAAAAGTCTGGTGCACCCCCCTAGTGGGGCGTGGAGGAACGTGTGTGTGGGGGTGGCGAGGGGTCAGGCAGCAGGGCTTGGGGGTCAGCCCCCCGCCCCAGCCAGAATGGAGCTTGGGGGATTAGAGGTCAGCCACAGCTCCTGGCAGTGGTATGGGGAGCTGGGGCGAGGGAGGGGTCAGCCCCTGACCTGGCAGCAGCATGCGGAGCTCGGTGGGGAGTGAGGGGTCAGCCCCTGGCTGTGGCATGGGGAGCTGTGGGGGAGGGGTCAGCCCCTGTGGCAGATTTAGAGTCAGTGGGCCCCTGTGCTCAGCTTCATTTTTGGGGCCTCCCCCTTGGGACCCAGCCAAGAAAAAGAACATTCTCTCTTATCTCCCCCGCCCCCGTTTTTCATTCTTTTTTTCTTCATCCTCTCCTATAAGTAATAGCAAGTAAATGAAAATAAAGTGAGGTACCTTGATTGTTTTTGTAGTCTAACTTATTTTTCCACAGACCACTTGAAAATTGCTGGGGGTCTCGACGGACCACTTAATGATCTTTTCAAATATTGTTTGTACTGTTAGCTTTGGATAAGAGCACTTTATTTAAAAAAAAAATGTAAAAAAATGTTGGGGTGTGGGGTCTGGCCAGGAGTTAGGGTGAGGGAGGGGGCTCAGGGCTGGGGGTGCAGGGTCGGGGAGGGAGTTAGGGTGCAGGAGCAGGCTGGGGGTTGGGGTGCAAGAGTCAGGGAGGGCAGGGGGC
>QXTE01000085.1:7015023-7060815 GCA_003942145.1 Platysternon megacephalum | reverse complement strand
CCCCACTCAGAGACCCCCCCACTGCCCAGCATCCCAACACACAGACCTCCCCCACCCCCGCCAAGACACCCCGCACTGGCCACCACCCCCCAAGACACCCCGCACTGGCCAGCAGCCCCCCCACACACCTCCAGAGACCCACTCCCTCATACCCTGCCCCCTGGCCACACTCACCGGCCCTGCTGGAAGGTGATGGCGTCTGCCAGGTTGAGCTGGCAGCGCGGCTGGGGCCGGTTCAGTGCCAGGGCAGGGAATCACTCTGGCCTCTTGGGAGTGGTGCAATTAGCCAGGCCAGGGTCTGTCCCCACCCTGGCCGGACTCCCTCAGGACCCACTTGCCTGGAGATAGGGTGACCATACGTCCCCGTTTGGCCGGGACAGTTCCCTTTTTAAGCTCGATCCCGGCCATCCTGACTTTTTTGACAAAAACGGGCATTTATCCTGTTTGCTCTTGCCAACTGATCAGCTGGCAAGAACAAACGAACAAATGCCCTGTTTACCAAAAAAGTCTGGTGCACCCCCCTAGTGGGGCGTGGAGGAACGTGTGTGTGGGGGTGGCGAGGGGTCAGGCAGCAGGGCTTGGGGGTCAGCCCCCCGCCCCAGCCAGAATGGAGCTTGGGGGATTAGAGGTCAGCCACAGCTCCTGGCAGTGGTATGGGGAGCTGGGGCGAGGGAGGGGTCAGCCCCTGACCTGGCAGCAGCATGCGGAGCTCGGTGGGGAGTGAGGGGTCAGCCCCTGGCTGTGGCATGGGGAGCTGTGGGGGAGGGGTCAGCCCCTGTGGCAGATTTAGAGTCAGTGGGCCCCTGTGCTCAGCTTCATTTTTGGGGCCTCCCCCTTGGGACCCAGCCAAGAAAAAGAACATTCTCTCTTATCTCCCCCGCCCCCGTTTTTCATTCTTTTTTTCTTCATCCTCTCCTATAAGTAATAGCAAGTAAATGAAAATAAAGTGAGGTACCTTGATTGTTTTTGTAGTCTAACTTATTTTTCCACAGACCACTTGAAAATTGCTGGGGGTCTCGACGGACCACTTAATGATCTTTTCAAATATTGTTTGTACTGTTAGCTTTGGATAAGAGCACTTTATTTAAAAAAAAAATGTAAAAAAATGTTGGGGTGTGGGGTCTGGCCAGGAGTTAGGGTGAGGGAGGGGGCTCAGGGCTGGGGGTGCAGGGTCGGGGAGGGAGTTAGGGTGCAGGAGCAGGCTGGGGGTTGGGGTGCAAGAGTCAGGGAGGGCAGGGGGCTGGGTGTGTGTGAGAGTGGTGCAGGAGCGGGCTGGGGGTTGGGGTGCAGGGTCTGGCCAGGAGTTAGGATGTGGGAGGGGGCTCAGGGTTGGGGCAGGAGGTTGGGGTGTGGAGCGCTTACCTGGGGCAATTCCTGTTTGGTGCGAGGGGTGCAGGTGGGAGTGTGGGGGGGTGCAGGAGCTCCCATTTGGTGCTCAGGGTGAGGATGTGGGGGGGTGCAGGAGTTAGGGCTGGGGTCATGGGGGTATGTGAGGGGGGTGCAGGGGTTAGGGCAGGGGGCTGGGTGAGTGTGAGGGGGGTGCAGGAGTCAGGGCTGGGGGTGTGGGTTGGGGTCATGGGGGTGCTCCCAGCCCACTGCCCTGAGCGGCTCACAGCAGGGGGCTGAAGGGGATACATGTAGGGGAGTGCGGGGGCCCTGCCTTTGCTCCGCTCTGCTCCAATTCCACCCCCTTCCCCAAGGCCCAACCCCCGCCTCTTCTCCGCCTCCTCCCCCAAGTGCACTGCGGCCCTGCTCCTCCCCCTCCCTTGCGCCGGCAAACAGCTGTTTGGCAGCAGGGGCAGTGCTGGGAGGGGGAGGGGCGGGAATGCGGTGCCCTCGGGGGAAGAGGAAGAGGTGAGCTTGGCTGCCGGTGGGTGTGGGTGGAGCCTGCCCTGCAGCAGGAGCCGACAGGATGAAGCTTCTGCCTCCGCAGGAGAGGGCAGGGGGGCGGAGAAGAACTAGTGGGGCCTTACTGCAGCCCAAGCAGAGCGGGTCGGGGCCCCTTTGGAGCCTGGGCCTGGAGCCATGGTAAAGCTGGTACTAAGGTGAATATCCGGAGAAGTAGGGCAACAGGGAGATTACAAAACTGCAGCCGAGAACAGTGTTTCTACAGGGCCAGTCCTGTCCTGGCACAGAAGGATTGAATGGTATTTTCCATCCCCAGTGTTTTAACATCAGTGGGTAGGTTTAGGGTATGACAGTGTTCACAATGCTTGACACAGCCCGGAATATGTATGTACTCATCTGGTGAAGTGAATCTGGGCTGCTGTGTGCAGGCACTGGTGAGTTGGACCATTTTCCAATAGTGGATGCAAAGCACAGGGAAGATACTGAGTACACTAAACGGTTCAGCAGAGAACAGTGAGTACGAATGATCATTTGGAGGGCTAGCTAGGCAGTTCTGCTCTGGAAAGTGACCTTGTGCCTCAGTGTTTACTGGCTCTCAGTGACTCTGTATGCAGCAAGAGGGACTCCAGCGCTCTCATCTTGCCTCTGCCACTGATTCATTGTGTGGCCAAATCTGTAAGGCTCTAATTCAGTCTGTGCCCCCCCATCAAGGGTGTAAGCCAGGGAGCAAGCATGGAAAATATGTTGTGTAGCTAGGCACTCTGTTTCTAGTCCCCATTTCTGAGTGGGAATAATCCCCCTTTGTGCACTTGGGGCAGTGAGGCAGAATTAGCTACTTGTGCAGTGCTTTGGGGGAAGAGTGAGCCCGTCATAGTGCTAATCCCGAGTCAAACTCCAGCAAAGTAGGCTCAGTGGTTTTCTTTCTATGGAAGATAAATGGAGTTTGCTACAATCTCTCTCTCTCTTCTGGATGAGACCTCACAAACCAAGGCCCTGCCTGCTGTCTGTGGACATTAAAGCTACCCGATGTTTGCCCTGGTACCCTCAGCCAGAATTTCCATGCTCCCTGCTAAGAACAAACTTCAGTTACTTGGCATTTTATGCAAAATGAGGGACTTAACCAAATCTTCCTCCCTTGCATTTCTGATCTGGTGTGAGTTGGAAATTTGAGAGCTAGAGAGCAGTCGAAAATCCACAGGCAGGGCCTGGCTGCTCTCTGGGGCTGTGGATGTTTGTTCTGTATTATTAGCAGGTTTAGAAAGTAAGTCATGCAAGTGTCAGGAGGAGAAAAGGTGAGTTCTTCTGGGCCAGGAAGGTTCCTAGGCTGATGTCCTGGAGGCTGAATGAAACTGTGGCAACATGGGAGAGGCAGAACAGGTGAAGAATTGGAAGGGAACCAGGGTTTGTGGCTTTTCAGTGTGATTGCTGCATTCTGTCGTCTTCCATTTTTACCCCAGGATTGCATCACATGCACAGTGTGTGGGGGCCTGGGCTCCTCTCCCCACAAGTGGGATTAGAGCAGCAAACTACCTGTACTGTGTCCAAAGGTTTTCTTTGAGGTTCCTGCTCCCATTTATAGGAAACCTGTGTTTGTGCCCTAGCATTGGTGTGTTTCTCATGATAGCAATCTAGTGCCAATACATACACACTGTGGAAGCATGGTTCAGCGTGGCTGGGCGGAGAAGCAGCCCATCAGGAATGATGATGGTTTGGGAGAAGTGGTTTGGCTTGGTGCCTTATATTTCAATAGCACATTAACTGCCAAGTAACCAATGCTCTGTGGACTGCTGGAACTACACATAAAAGCTCTAAGAATGCTTGTGAGAAGCTTTATCTTGATCAATGTTTATACAAAGAAAGCCACTTAAAATGAGTTATTGTAGGTATTTAAAAAAAGTAAATCATCATGTTAACTGTAAATGATATCCCTGTGCATTTCTGAGTTAGTTATTCTGTGATAATCGTCTTTAGTAGTATTTTAGCAGTGCCTGAGAGTCTTCTCTGGGATCAGGGCCCCATAGGATTATTTAGGGTACAGTTTACTGATAAGCATCCCAGCCCCAAAGATCTGGCAATCCAGGCAACAAGATCCAGTGGCGCAGGGAGTTTAGCTTCAAGGCTGCAGGAGTTGCAAATCTCTGGTTGGTGTCTTGCTCTGCCCTAATACAGATCACACGTGTTGCAGGCACTAGGCACATGGGGAGGTTGGGATGCTGCTACAGCCTAGCACTGGTCATCTTTTAGTGTGGGCTGATCTCAGCCAATGTATTTTCTAAACCAGAACTACTTGTGCATTATTGGAGTTTAGGGGGAAACGGATAACTGTTGGGCAGGCACCGTAGCTGATTCCCAGTGACCACATGGCAGGACCTTGGATAGTAGATTGGGCCAAACTGTGTTTGGAGGTTGTAAAATGGAGTTGCCCAAGTTATAGTCTGTGAAACCTCTCTTTTATGGGCTCATGTTCAGTGAAATGCGCTGGCGGCCAGGTTTCTGTAGCACTCAGACTTGGCTGTTAATCCACTGCTTAAAAAGATCTGCTCAGGCTCCAGCTTGTTGCAAGGGTTGAAGCGTTGTTTTGTAATGGGGGCGCGGAACCTCTGTCCTGTGCACACAGCAGAGGAGCGAGTGTGAGCTCACCTTCTCCTCTCCTTGCCTTGCAGGCTGCTGCACTATTTCCGAGGACGGCACCACTTGGAGGAGATCATGTATAACGAGAACATGCGCCGCTCCCAGCTGGTCATGCTCTTTGACAAGTTTCGCAGCGTGCTGGTAGTGACCAATCATGAGGACCCTGTGATTTCAGTCTTCCAGTCCCTCTTGAAGTGACTGTGTGGAGTGTGGGAGGGGAACTGCTCCTCTGTTTTCAGCTCCCTCAGTCTTAATATTTTGTTTATATAAATGTTAATACAGGAGCAGGATAGCAGCAGCCTGAGGTTCTACCCCTTCCCAGCGACCCTCAGCAAGTCACCCCTTCTCCCTCCCTTTCACCATCTGACTGGGGGATGTAAACCCCGACCTGCTTGTGGATGGAGCTCTGCCCTCAAGACGCATGGGCGTGGGGATAGAGAGACGCACACAAGTGAAGCTGTTCAGTCCAGCTAGTTCCAGCGTGCAGTGTCTTCCCGAAGTCCCTGCCACTGGGCTGGGGCTCCTTGCTTCCTGCGCAGGCTGTGTGTGTGGAGTTGAAGAAAGGTTTTACCTTGGTGTTGCTGAATAAATAATACGCACTTTGACTGGACAGTGGTGCAGCAGAAACCCATTGCCTCTATTCAAGCAGCAGAGCAGTAGTTTTGAAAATGTCAATGGCAGCTCCAGCCTAGTCTACACTAGAATCGCTACAGCAGCACAGCTATAGTGCTGCTAGTGTAAATGCTCTATGCTGCCGAGGGAGCTGTCCTGACAGTAGCTATGTCCACACCAGCACTTAAGTCAGTGTATCTTGCGGTGTGCAGGGGGGTAGCTTTTTCACTACCGAGTGACTTAAATTATACTGAAGTAAGCGCTAGTGTGTACAAGCCTTCAGTGTTGGCCTGAGGCATGTAACTGCATCGTGAGGTGCCTAAGTACCCTTGTGAATCTGTCCTTTAGCCCTTTAACTCTTTCCTGCACTTCTTGTAGGCTTTGAGTGCTTCACAGCGGTTTTGATACCTCTCTTTACCAGCTCTCTCTGTTGCTGGTGTGTTGCTAGCTCCGTGTGGAGTTAGATGCTGAGGGCAGCTAGTACCTGTGCTGCCACAGCTGGAAGAGTGTCCTTGAACCCAAAAGGGATATGCCTCCCCACCTTCACAGACTGTCTGGGCTTTATCAAACAGGAGCATTTTTGGGTGGGGTGGCTGGGGACAACCGGCAGGGAAACAGAAGAATGAGGCAGGCTGGGTAGGAGATGGAATTGTCACTATACTTATTAACCTCCCTCCCTAGCCCCCTACGGTTGAAGGGTTCTAGCCATGTGGAATCTCATTGCTTTCACCTAGGAGTTAACAGCCCTGCCCTAAATGCCCACAAAACAAGTCCAGTGTCTTTTGGAAACCCCAGAGGAGCTTGCCACTGCTGGGAGTGAGCCTGGCTCTCTCAGGCTAACTACTGAGCAGACATCCCACCTTACTCATATCATTGTTACAAAGCACATTTATTATTAAAACAGCTTCCAAACCAGCACTACCCCCCTGGCCTGGTTCCATCAGGTCAGAGTCTGGGGTTGATAGTTAATGAAAGCACCCACACCTCTAGTCTGCAGCACCTTGCTCTCGCTCCACCTTCTTGTCCACAACACTCACGCATTTGTTCCCTCGTATATAAAACCTCAGTGGTTTCTGTGCCCACTCTCCACCGTAGCTGACACCAATTCTGACTGCAGTCACCACAGCCTGCTCTCCCGGTGCTTCTGAGCCAGGCTCCATCCAAACTGCTGTGTCACGAGCCAGGTCCTTTTGGTCAAAGCTCTTGTTAATAGCGAACGCTTGACAGAGCTTGGAGGGCCCATTGCACAGCTGCCAGTCCTTCAGCGGTTTGGCTGATCCTTTCCTCTGAGCACTTCGCAGCTGCCTCATGGTGTCCAGGCCCTGCAGCGGTTCCAAGGACCGGAGCAGGACTGCAGCCCCTTCCCCTGTGGAACAATAAGAACTTGCATGAGCTCCTCTACGGGGGCCTCTCACCGCTGGCTGGCTGGGCCACATGTTACTCTGTGCAGGGGGTTGAGAGCAATACAGAATTAATTGCAACCCTCACAGAAATCCTACACACCTCCCCTCCCTTCTAGTAACGGGTACCCATTGGCCAGCAGATCAACTCAAGGGACAATAGTCTATCAATGGTACTGCATTCCAGTATAGCATGCCTCACGCTCTTCAGTATATTCATCCCCACCACACCCTGCGAGTGCTGTTAGCCCTGTTTTACACATGGGAACTGAGGAGCCAAGGACCAGATTTTTTAAGGAGTTTAGGTGCCTACATGGAGTCAGGCCTGTCTCCATTGAAATCAATGGATGTATGAAAATCACTAGGAGTTTAAGACCTTTTAAACATCTGATCCTTAGTGACTTGCCCAAGGTCACACAGGAAGTCTGTGGTGGAGCAGGGAAGTGAACTACTGGCTGCCAAACGTCAGGCTCGTGCTCAGATCACAAGACCAACCTTCTCAGACTCCAAGGCTGAAGTGATCTCAGGTCAGATTTGTCACAGTCACGAATAGCAGGAGTCAGCCAGTAAATGGGGAGAGAGGAAAGGGCAGTGAACTCCCTTCCCCTGCTCTGACTGGCCAAACTCTCCTTGGCTCAGTCTATTTAGTCTGTAACCATGAATTTCAATCTCCAGCCAGCTTTTCCCTGACGACCTTCCTAGCATTAGTGTTTAAGGGAGTGTCATGGGCTAAGCTCCCTCCAGGAGGCGCTCAGAGGTCCAGAGGTTTTCCTGTCAGCACAGCACTCTGGAACAACTGCCACATGTGAGTTCAAGGGTGGGGTACCTGGAGCAGCTCCCCAAACCCTATAGATTTGTATTCACACACCATGGGCTCAGTGCACCACCTCCAACCAGCCCTGGAGGAGGGGGATCAGGACATGGCAAACTGCAAGGGGGCGCTAGCACCTCTGACCAAGGGCCCTAGTCCACAGAACTAGCTTAGACGTATTTTACTGAGCAGTAATGCAAGAAGCCTACAAGGTCTATACCCTGTGAGCTCTCTGGCTTAAGCAGTTAGCATAAGGCTTTGAGGCCTACAAGCCTTCGCATAAGTGAATTGCCCAACAGTGACAAGTTTGCTTTAGGGGATTTTTGCATAAAATAACACCAGGTACCCATAGACAATCAGACTGAGCCGAACTTTAGATATTTTAGGACAGGACATCTGCAAATACACAACCACAAACTTGTCTTGGCAATGAAACTGACATATATGATGATAATATTAATATTAATGAGATCATTCATATACTAACCTTCAGAATAAGGACACCAGACATTATTAGGGTTAAGAAGTTAGTTATGGACCAAGTGGGCCTGGCCTTTATCTGAATATTCATGGCAGCCTCCAGACTTATAATAGGCCCAGTCACTATGTAAACCTTGAGATCTTGACCACTGGACTCACTTGGCATGGAACACCACGTGTCTCCTACTACTAGGCCTCCATGAGAAGGTGTGAGTATGTGTCAGGGATGGGACTGGAAACCAGCTTGGTTTTAAATTACAGCTACTTTCTCATTTGGTTCAGAACATTTGTATTTTTACTAATTGTGCTAATACAAATATTTAAAGCTTTGGTTTGCCCTTAGTGTGTCGTCGTTGTGCACATCGAGGTTCCCAACCAGACACAACTAACCCTGAACTCTGTTGTGCCTGGTTCTGGGACTAGAACCGTTCAACACTCAGACAGTTCATCAGTGACTAACTGGAAATTTTTAACAGTCAATAGAGTCAATAACCAGCCAACAAATTAGGCAACAGGGCCCCCAAGGTAGAATCATCTGGGGACCTGTGGAAAGTAAATGCAGCCTGCCCAAAATGGGGCCTTCAACATGGGGCAGAGGAAGGCTCTAACAGGATTTCTGCAGCTCCAACTTGGGTGCTGCCCTCCAGTCCGTACCCTGCAAAAGAGAGGCACAGAGAACTGGCTGGTCCCCCTGCCCCTCACTAATGCAGGGAGCTGTAAACACATAACACTCCCTGTACTGCTGGCCACCCAGGGACCCCTCATCTCCAACGTCTGCAAAGCCAGTAATGCTGACTCCACAAGAATCCTCTCCCCTCACACACACTCAAGGCAGCCAGAACCATCTGGAGCCAGTCGGGGCCTAGTCCTCAAGCACCTCCTCTCACAGACGCAGGAACACCTTTTCCCTGATGAGACCCAAAAGGGCCTCAGATCATAGGCGCCGACTCTGTGGGTGCTCTGGGGCTGGAGCACCCACAGGGAAAAATTGGTGGGTGCTCCCCCCCCGCTCACCTCCGCCCTGCCTCCGCCTCCTCCCCTGGGCACACCGTGTGCCCGCTTTTTCCCCCTGGCTCCCAGCGCTTGTGCCGTGAAACAGCTGATTCGCACGGCAAGCGCTGGGAAGGAGGAGGGGGAACGCAGTGCACTCGGGGAAGAGGCGTGGCCAGGGCGGGGATTTGGGGAAGGGGTCCAATAGGGGCAGGGAGGGGGCAGAGTTGGGGGGGAGACTCTGGGGAAGGGGTTGGAATGGGGCAGGGAAAGGGTGTAGTCGGGGTGGGGCCAGGGGGGCGAGCACCCACTGGTGCCAGTGAAAGTTGGCGCCTATGCCTCAGATTGCTGTTCTAAATATAATGCTGTGCGCTCTGATCCCTAACACAGTAACACTGGCATAACGATGATGTGTCCCAGGAATATTGTCCATGCCAGAACTTACCCCTACTACTATCAGTTATGAGGCAGTTCTGACCCACTCAGGAGCAGAGCAGCCACAGATCAAAGCTGTGGAGTCTGGAACCAGTTATCAAAAAGCAATTTCATCTTCTCCACCTCAAAATAGGATTAATGGCAAATTGTTCAGAGTCCATTTATACCCCACTCTTCCCACCCTGCATGCTCACCCCCTGACCTGCTACTGCTGCTACAGAAAAGATGAATAGCCAGAGGACAGGTCAGATTCAGAGCTTTGGACTGATGAATCTCTTTGGCACTAAGTGTGAGTCAACAATATGATGCTGTTGTAAAAAAAGCAAATACAAATGTAGGTTGCATTAACAGAGGCACAGCATGCAAGTCACAGGAGGTGATAGTACTGCTCTACTTGGCACTGGTTAGGCCTTAGCTGGAGTGCTGTGACCAATTTTGGTCACCAATGTATAGAAAGGATGTAGAGAAACCGGAAAGGGTCCAGAGGCGAGCAACAAAGATGATCAAAGAGATGGAATGCAAGCCATATGAGCAGGGGCGGATTAATAATTTTGCCGCCCCTAGGCCAGGAAATAATTGCCGCCACTGGCCCCGCCCCGACTCCACCCCTTCCCCCAATGTCCCACCCTAACTCCGCCCCCTCCGGGCCCCTATTGGATCCCTTCCCCAAATCCTCCCCCAGCCCCGCCTCTTCCCCAGCACGCCGCGTTCCCCCTCCTCCCCCGTCCCTCTCTGACCAGCGAAACAGCTGTGGAGAAGTTCCCCTGCAAATTTGCCGCCCTAGGCCTAGGCGATAATACGCCGCTGCATATGAGCAAAGGCTGAAGGAACTAGGTATGTTTAGTTTGGAAAAGAGGAGACCTAGGGGGGACATGATAGCAGTCTTCAAATACTTGAAAGGCTGCCATAAAAAAGATGGAGAAAAGTTGTTCTCTCTTGTGACAGAGGGTAGCAATGGGTTCAAACTACAGCAGAGCAGATTTAGATTGAATCTCAGTAAAAACTTCCTAATTGTAGGAACAGTAGGCCAATGGAACAGACTGCCTAGGGAGGTTGTGGAATCTCCTTCACTGGAGGTTTTCATCTGTCTTGGATGGTTTAGACAACAAATCCTGCCTCTTGCAGGGGGTCAGACTAGATGACCCTTGCAGTCCCTTCTAACCCTATGGTTCTGATTCTAAGTACTACAGGAATTTTCCACACTCTTCCTTGTTTCCATTCAGACTCAGACACACTGGCTCCCCTGTCCTTCATGGGGCACAAGTGTGACCTGAGGAGTCATTGGGTCAGGTTCCCCGTTGCCCTGCACATTGCACAGAGTGAGTGTGAACCCACTCTGCACTAGTGTGAATGACACACATGGTGCAAAGCGAGAGGCGAGCCCAGTGCTGTGCATGGAGTAGCTTCTGTACTTGAGGATTACGTCTGATGCCCTGCAGGGCAGATCACAAGCTGACTCCTGCACCGGCCTCTGCAGAAAACAGAGCCAATGGAAATAAATGTGTTGGCTCATGAGAAAGGTGTGTGAACAGGGCAGGATCCTGGGGTGGGGAATGGCGGCCTAGCCCTGCACCACCAGCAGATTTTGGCAATAAAGCCAGTATAAGTGGCCACAGGAGCTTCACACCAGCACACAAAACCCCTTCAACATATGGATGGCAGGAGAGAATGCTTCAAAACTCAAATCATCCGGGAAATGTAGTCACTGATCTTTGGCGTCTTAGTCCATTCGCAGGGCATTCTGGGAAATCTCATTCCTTACAGCCTGTGTATCAAACACATTTTCCTGAACTCCTGCAGTTCTTCCCAATTCTGGGAAAACAGCCCTGAACAAAGCAGTCTTCCCCAGCTACATAACCCAATCCTGAGTGGAAACAAAAGTGCTACCCAGATGTTTTCCATTTTGATGGTAAGGAAGGTTCTGTCTGTGACCCTGAGTGGGCGAGCAGAGATCTTGGTAGACCAGTCGTGTGTGCAATTCCTACACATAACACTCCCTGTGCTGCTGGCCACCCACAGAATTCTTTATCTCCAACATATGCATGTTCAGTAACGCCAGCTACACAATAATCTCTCCCTCACACACTCCAATCAGCTTGAAACATCTAGAGCCATTCAGGGCCTAGTCCTCAATGCCTAGGTCTCACAGTCCAGCAAAGGCTTCTCGATTGCACTTCCTAGCTTCATAATAGTCTCTGATTTCTCTTCATGCTCTACATGAGTCTAACAGAGCGCCCCCCTAAAATTTCTGTCTGCGGCACAGCGGGGTGTGTTTAGCAGAGAACACAATTTGCTGAGTTGTGGTATGTGTTTTGCGTTGGACTCGTAATGTCTCTGTTGTTCTCCATCAAGCCGGGTAAAGTCAGCAAAGTGATTTCTGACAGACATTAGCAATTTGTTGCGTT
Organism: Platysternon megacephalum; assembly: GCA_003942145.1. Lineage (NCBI taxonomy): Eukaryota > Metazoa > Chordata > Testudines > Platysternidae > Platysternon > Platysternon megacephalum. The sequence goes on along the minus strand of QXTE01000085.1, from coordinate 7,049,203 downwards.
TCCAACAGCTCCTTTCTGTGATGGGGGTGCCTAGGACATGCTGGTCTTGCAGCACAATCCCTGAAAGCTGAGCATTTAGACAGGAGCTTTCCTAGCTGTACCCTTAGACACACTCAGAGATAGAAATCCAAGCAAAGGAATTCGAAGCAAATACTAACTACATCAGCTCCTTTTGTTCCTTGTTAGTGACTGTGGTCACCATCTGGAATCAATCTACATTCCTTAGGGATTTTCTTAAAAGTGATACTGCTTTTACACAGAGATTACTGAGGCTCAGGTCATCTCCTCCACTAACATGAACAATGGGGTTCGAACCACATGGCGCTCCCTTAGGGCAGAGCAGGGGCGTGCTGCCTCTGGAAGACCCTCTATGGCTGTACCCCATTGGGACCAGCACCCACGGGCTGCAGTGGCAGATGAGAGGGGGAGATGATGAGAGCCAAGCACTGCAGCACAGTCCCTGGCCGACCTTATGGGTACCCTGCTGGAAGTTCATGCTGCAGGCCTCTCCCCCATTGTGAGTCAACAGCTACTGAAGGCTCAGACAATGGCAGGAGAGCTCCTACAGAAGAGGCCACAAGGCAGCAGGTGGGGGCCGTGTGGCTGACTTCTGCCTCCTCCCACCTTTCTTGTGGATCCCTAGGATCTGGGCAAATGGGAACCCATGTCCCCAGTCCTCACTGCACCGAGCAGCTGCTTTCCTGGACATCCAGGATGCTCTCGCCCCCAAGCACGTGTACTTCCCCCCACAACAACAGATAAACCCTTCACGGCTCAGTCCAGGCTGATGCTGTGCCTGCCAGAGAGCTGGAATCTCCCCTCCCTAACCCCACGGCCACCTCAGCCCACACACCCTGGAGCCCTGGCTCAAGCAGCTGGCTTTGGTATTCCCTTGGCATTCATTAGTAGAATAAGAACGGCCATACTGGGTCAGACCAATGGTGGCTGGTGCCTGATGCTTCAGACGGAATGAACAGAATGGGACAATTATGGAGTGATGCAGTCAGAGGTTTAAGGACACCTAGAGCATGGGGTTGCATCCCTGACCATCTTGGCCAGTAGCTATTGATGGACCTCTCCTCCATGAAGTTATCTAGTTCTTTTTTTAAACCCAGTTATACTTTTAACCTTCACAACATCCCTGGCAATGAGTTCCACAGGTTGCCTGTGCATTGTGTGAAGAAATACTTCCTTATGTTTGTTTTAAACTTGCTGCCTATTAATTTCATTGGGTGACCCCTGGTACTTGTATTACATGAAAGGGTAAATAACACTTCCCTATGCACTTTCTCCACACCATTCATGATTTTATAGACCTCTATCATATCCCCCCTTATTCATCCCTTTTCCAAGATGAACAGTCCCAGGCTTCTTAATCTCTTCTCATATGCAAGCTGTTCCTTACCTCAATTCACTTTTGTTGCCCTTCTCTGTATCTTGTCCAATTCTTATATGTCTGTTTTGAGCTGGGGCAACCAGAACTGCACACAGTTTTCAAGGTATGGATGTACCATGGATTTATATAGAATGAGAGCAGGCCATCTACGCTGCATGTTCATCAGTGGTGCAGGCCAGAGCAGCTCACTCCAGTATGGAGGTGCTAGCTATTTACATCACATGCCTAAGCAAAAAGCCCAACCCTCAACACAGGGAGTAGAGTCAAAGACAGAGATAAAGCCTGGAATCCCAAAGCAGTGAAGATGCCAGTTCTCTTTCTGAATAGTAGGAGACCAGGAAGCCATAGTGCAGGCCAACACCCCCAGGAAGCAGCTAACTGCACTTTCCCCGGAATAGCTCCAGCTCTCATTCATGGAAACAGCGTTTGGCTGTTGCGAGAATAAAATACTCCTTCCCCAATGATGCTCTGACTCACCGCTCCCAAAATGTCTCCTTCTATGTGCTTGAAAGCTACAGGGCAATCCATGCATAGCGACACAGAGTGTCTGGGCGGGGAAATACTGGTGCCCTGGATTTTATCGCATATTCATCCAGATCTGGCAGCAGGGCAGCTACACAGGCAAGTTCAGGAAAAACTAGATGCAGGAAAAGCTGGATGTAGCATCTACGATAAGACGAGAGCCCAGTATAACTCCTCTGGGCACAGGGAAGGCTGTTTGTATTAGGGTTATTTTGCTGTTGTCAGGATGTATTATATACTCATGCATGTTAACAGACATCTGCCAGACTTTTCAATAAACTTCCTCCCGCTCCCTGCCTATAAATTCTCCAGCAGCAGCTGTGCACCCCCATCAGAACACAGACTAACTAGTTCCTGGGATGGGCTCCATCAGTTGCTGGAACCTAGCCCAGTGACGTGCAGGCCGTAAACTGGTAAAGCCCCATATGGAGCAGAGTTAGTTTGGTAAAGTCCACAGAGGCTTTCATTCTCTCATCAGAGTGATAAAGAGCATCTACAAATCCCCATTGACTAGTTATGTTTTTATGAATCTAAAGATATAATCAAGATACACGAAAGCACCAAAATTTGAGCTCATCTGAACAAAGCCGTCGGCAGTTCCAGCATCCTATACCGTGACTTCTTGTTCCAAGGGACAAAATGGCAAAGCATCAAAGAATCCAACGCTGCCACTCACATGCTTACAAAGCTTCTTGTCTCCAGCCTCCCACTGGCCTGAGCAGCCATTGCCAACATTCTGCCTCTGAGCTGACAGCAAACACTGATGTCATCAAAATACCAGCGAGCTGGAGGAACCGTACTAACTCATGAGAGTTATGGTGATCAATGTAACAAACAACAAACCTACAACCGCCATTTGAGTGACTACTGTACCTCAGTAGGAGGGGCTGGGACACTTCCACTGATTCATTTAAGCTCCATAACTCTCCATACAAATATATATAATTGCTGTTAGACCAGGAAAAAAAACAGATCCCACTGGAAGCTCGGGACCCTGCCTGGATAGAAAGTCAACAGAAAGTCATCATGTCAAATGCTCTCCTGTCCTTGTCCATTTAAGGAGTTACTGTGGCCAAGTCTACAGTAGGAGAATGTTGCTGGTTCAACTATACCATGATAACATGCTATAGGCATAATGGTAAACTAGATCAGCAAAGCGCTCCTATTGTGGAGTAAAGCTGTACTTCTGCAGGTACGGCTCACTATAACCTCATCCCACCCCCCTGAGCAAAACAAGCTATATCAGTAAAAGCGCCATTTTGCTGCTATAACTGTGTCCACACAAGGGGTTTTTGCAGGCACAGCGCTGTTGGTCGGGGGTGTAATCCCTGACCAACAGAACTGCGCCAGCAGAAGCCCAGAGGGTAAACACCCTTATACCGGCATAACTGACTTTTACCAGTACACCTACTTTTCACAGAATCACAGAAATGTAGTGAAGGATCCTCAAGAGGTCGTCTAGTCCAGCCCTCTGCGCTGAGGCAGGACCCAGTAAACCTAGACCATCCCTGACAGGTGTTTGTCCAACCTGTTCTTAAAAACCTCCAAGGACCTGAATTCCACAACCTCCCTTTGAAACCTATTACGCTTAATTGTCCTTAGAATTAGAAAGGTTTTCCTCTTATCTAACCTAAATCTCCCTTGCTGCAGATTAAGACAATTACTTCTTGTCCATCCTTCGGTGGACAGCACTTAACATATTTGAAGACTGTTATCAGGTCACCCCTCAGTCTTTTCTCAAGACTAAACATGACCAGTTTTTTTAACCTTTCCTCATAGGTCAGATTTTCTAAACTTTTATCATTTTGTTGCTTTCCTCTGGACTCTCCAGTTTGTCCACATCTTTCTTAAAGTGTGGCGCCCAGAAATGCACACAGTGCTCCACCTGAGGCCTCCCCAGTTACCTCCCGTGTCTTACACATGGCATTCCTGCTAATATATCTCACACTGATATTAACCTTTTTTGCAACTGCATCACACTGCTGATTCATATTCAATTTGTCCCCCAAGATTCTCTTCAGCAGTACTACCACCTAATCACTTATTCCCTATTTTCTAGTTGTGCATTAGATTTTTCCTTCCTAAACGTAGTACCTTGCACTTGTCTTGAACTTCATCTTGTTGAAATTACATTTGCTGCAGCAATCCCACGTGGTCTGCTCTGCCCCTGGGGTCAGTCAGAGTGCCCTACTGTCCCAAGCCCCTCCCCAACCCAACATATGCCCTATCTGGAGGGGGCTTTGAGGGAACAGGTGACACAGGATCACCACAGCATCTTGCCCCCTGCCCAACAAAGCTGCACCCCATTCTCACTGTGCCAAAAACTCCGTATTGGGATTGCTATTCATCCAGTCCAACGGGACCTCCATCGTGGCCTGTGTAGCAGCACCAATACCTGGAGTAACCGCTGCCTGTTGGCAAAGGTCACCCTGGACACACTGAACTGCCTTCTCCTCCTTTTCAGCGGCACAGGCACAATGAGATAGGCTAACAATGCATTCAGGGCGTTCCTGGGAATAGTTGCCTGCAGTCAGGGCCGGTGCAAGTATATTTCGCGCCCTAGGCGAAACTTCCACCTTGCGCCCCCCCTCCGGGCCGGGGAGCCAGGGCCGACCCTAACTATTTTGGTGCCCTACGCAGCCCCCCTGGGGGGGGGGGGGCTGTGGGGGGCCCCGGGGCCCCAGGCCTCCACGGGGGGAAGAGGGGGCCCCAGGCCTCCACGGGGGGGCTGTGTGGGGCCCCGCCCCAGGCCTCTACGGGGGGGGGGGGGGCTGGTCCCAGGCCCCTACGGGGGGGGGGCGGGTCCCAGGCCTCCGGGGGGGGACTGGGGGGGAAGGGGGCTGGCCACTTTCTGCCTGCTCTGCTCCCCTGGCTCCCAGCCGCACCGCTGGCGAGTGCGGGGGGGCGGTTTGGCGGGGGGGGGCGGGTCACTGCGGCAGCTCCCCACCCCACCCCCTCCCAGCCCTGCGGCACCCCCCCGAGGAAGTTTCCCCCCTCTGCCCTGCGGCGCCCCCCCACGGCAGCCCCCCGCCCGGGCAGCCCCCCCTGCGGCAGCTCCCCGCCCCAGCTCACCTCCGCTCCGCCTTCTCCCGCCTCCCAGGCTTGCGGCGGCAATCAGCTGTTTGGCGCAGCAAGCCTGGAGGGGAGGAGAATTAGAGCGGGGCGGCGTGCTCAGGGGAGAAGGCAGATCGGAGGTGAGCTGGGGAGGGAGTGGTTCCCCTGCACGCCCCCACCCCCCCCGTTACTTGCTGCGGGCAGCCCTCCCCGCGCCCCCTTGCCCCAGCTCACCTCCACTCCAGCGCCTCCCCAGCGCACTTTTTGCCGCCCCCAACCACTTGGCGCCCTAGGCGGCCGCCTAGTTCGCCTAGTGGTTGCACCGGCCCTGCCTGCAGTTTAAGCAACAGAGTGAGGCTTGTCTACACTAGCAAGTTGTCCTGCTTTTGCCGTACCGGCCTAGTTAAAGCAGTATAGCCCTCATACTGTGAAGTATCAGAGGGGTAGCCGTGTTAGTGTGGATCTGTAAAAAGCAACAGAGAGTCCTGTGGCACCTTTAAGACTAACAGATGTATTGGAGCATAAGCTTTCGTGAGTGAATACCCACTTCGTCAGACGCATGCGTATTCACCCACAAAAGCTTATGCTCCAATACATCTGTTAGTCTTAAAGGTGCCACAGGACTCTCTGTTGCTCATACTGTGAGCACATTATATCAGTATAAAGGTGCTTTATTGCAGTACAGCTATTCCCATACAGGAAGGGGAAGACTTTACCAGGATAAAAGTCACCTTTACATTGCTCACTGTCCACTCTACGGTTGTTACCAGTATAACTATTTGGTTAAATAAATAAATCACTCCAACCAGAAATAGTTCTATAAGTGCAGCGTTCAAGGGCAGACCAGGCCTGAGAGGCTGAGACAGCAAGGTGGTGACATCCCTAAGGGGGATGAGTTAAGGTTGTATGCGAAGCAGCAACTTAACTAGGTGTCTCCTGGCTTCTTCGCACAGGAGTATGGGAATAGGAAGAGCACAGAGAACAGGAGGCACTGTTATGGAGCAACAGCCTTAACTGCACCTTAGCAAAGTTCTTTGTAAGCGATTTCCATATTGTACTTCCAGTTAGCTTAGAGAAACTGAGCATTTGTTCCCATATTGCCCAGCTCCTTGCTAGACTTTCCTGTCAGTTCAACTTCCCATGACTCTCTGCAGTTAGGGATTAGGTCATTCTAATTGTTATGAATCACACTGTGTCAGACACAACAAGATCACTGTGTGAGCATTTCATGAGATTTCTGTTGTCAGTGGAATAGCTCCAAGAAGTCCTCCCACTGCTCTCATTCAGATGCACTCTTAGGACCCTTGACACAAAGCTGAACGTTACTGAACCCATTAGTGTTTTATCATAAAAGTTTGATGCTAGGGGATGGGGGGCTGAAAGTACTTTTGAGTCATTGTTTCAAACTGACCTCTCTACACTTCAGTTTTCCTCATCATCAATTGGAGATGATGAGACTTCCCCACCTGACAGGGAGCTAGGAGCTGGAGTTCATCTTTCTTTGTAAAGCACATTGATGTCTTTGGAAGGAAGGAAGGAAAGAACTCAATGAACAATAAGTTATTGTTTTTATAATAATCGTCTCTTTGTTTCATTTCATCAAGCTCTCTGTCCTGGGCACTCCCTGAATTAACAGAAAAAGGAGTCTGATAACATTTTGGGAGAGTCTTTTCCTCAGATGAAAATACGCTGCACTGAAAAGTTTGTTCTATTTTTCACCTCCCTCACAGAGCCTTGATAAAGTCAGCGATTTCAACTTTGGCAAACTCCCAGACAGACACAGCCCAAACAGGTTTGGTTTATGATTGTTTCACTTCAGATGGAGATACAGCATCCTCATTAGCAGTAACCACAGAGATGGTTGAGAGATTCCAGAGTTTTCTCTGAAGAAGCTGTGACAGCCGTTCTCTCTGTACAATGTAGATAGGAAAGCCCTAGGTCTTTGCTTAGGATTCTAGTCCACTGCAGTTTGTTACATATGTTTGAAGTTTTCAGAAATCTCGATGAGGTTAGCAGAAGGGGCAAATCCTTGACAGAAAGAGCTGAGGAACAAGAAAGGGAGGAAAATCCTAGCAGGGTCATCCCTCTCCTAATTCAGAAATTGACCCAAGATATCCTCCAGTGCTACAGAAGAACACCCCAAGAGGTGCACTGTGTAATACTTTGTTTTGGAACAAGTACATGCAGCAATGGGAGACAGCCTGCTTAATGAATCTTTACCGTAACTCATAAGATCTAATGCCAACTCCATAAACTGCAAAAACTGGTTTAAGGAGTCTCCAGCTTGGAAACTGCAGGCAGAAAATTTACCCCTTTTTCCCCCAATTGCTCCCATTGCAGTTGGCAAAGACTGGTTCTTCTCCCCTGTCTGTAGTGTTTGTGATGTATACCGGCTCATGTGAGTCCTGCATGCATTTTGGAAAGAGAAGAAAATCCCAAGAAAATGAAGAAAGTCCATGCAAGTACTGATATACAAACAAATAGGTGACATGCACGACTGTTCAAAGTACCAAGCAATCAATCTGTTGTCCTACTGCATGAGAATGTTAGCTGCATTCACTGAACAGCGGAGCCCATTTTAGGAAAGGAGCAGTTTGACAGATGGTATGCTCATCTCTAGACAGTGGATTGAAAAGAAGCTGGAGGGAATAGTCGAGCATGGTTGGGCTTTCCTTGATTTGGAGAAAGCAGTCAAAGTACCTAGGAGACTGCGGGTGTCTTTGCTACAATTCTATGGGGTGCTGGAGGACCCTGTCTACACGGTGAAGGGCTCGCATGAGGGTTCCATGACAAAAGTGCGGACACCTTTCAGTGTAACAGAGAGTTTTGAGGTGAAAGTTTGGTTCCACGAGGGATCAGCACTTAGTCCTTTACTATCCACAATTGTGATGGACTTTATAAGTAAGCAAATCCAAATGGAAGATGGTAAGGAGTTGATATATGTAGATGATACTGTGCTGCTGGCTGATAGTGAGGAAGATTTGGTCCAGGCAACTGATGCCTGGAACAAGGAACTGACAAACTATGGCTTCAAAATGGGTAAAGAAAAGACTGAAGTCACGTGGGTGACTCACGTGGAACCAAGACAGATTAATATTGTGATCGAAGGCCAGTGCCTAAGTCAGGTTTCTGCATTAAGTATGTTAAGGGCTGGTTAGTGGCAGCTGGAAAAGACTGATCCAGTGCCCGACTCCAGCTAGCTGGGAAAAGGGGAAGACAACGACTCTACATCAATTTGTGATGTCATATTCCCCTTCCATTATTGTCTCTGGTGGAGAAAGGGATTAGAGTAAAGGAAAAATACCCCAGTCTAACATTCTTAAGTTTTCCTTTTATGCCTTCGTTTGTCTCCATTAAGAAGGAAACGCTTCTGCGAAGCCATTTGTGGTTATTATTTGGTGCTAAATTTAATAAGATTTCCAAAGTCTCTAGAGATCTTGGTTAATGCAAGGGCGTGCTCACATAAGGGATAATTCAGAAACAAAAACCTTGGTCAAAAATGAACCAAGGTGGAAAGTGGGTTTCAGTGCAGTCTAGCTAACAGCCTAGACACCCAAACACACCCAGGCAGCCCTTTCAAGGAAAAGACAATGTGAGAAAGTCTGGAAATGAGCATGATATAATAATACAGAAAATGCCATATAATACATGGCACTCGTCTCCTGAAATCCCCCTTCATTTCTCACCCCATCTGATCCACATGCCCCCCCAAACCCAACTCTGTAAATACTTATGTGATGGTCCCAGTAACAAATTACTGGGGATGAGATTATTCCAGCCCTTTTCCAGCCGCACAGGGGACTAACAGAAAGGAAGCCCACCTCCTTAGTGCCCTGCTCAGACTGTGACTCCAACTGCTGGGCTCCTCACCTGGTAATCCCAGCTGTGACCCCTCCCTTCACTCAGTGCCAAGGTAACTGCCCAGATATACAAGGGGAGTAACTTACTTCCCACCCAATGCATGGGAGGAGCGGGGGAGGGAATGGGACTGAGTCACAACTCATTCTCTGCTCTGTTCTGCTCCTGGGGTGGTGCAGCTTACCCAGAGGAGGAAGTAAAGTTACAATTTAGCCCTGAAAGATTACTGGCAAAGGAACCCTTGAACAGAAAAAAGGATTTTGTGATCTCCTAGTAATTTACCACCAAAACCACATGTATCTACCACTCAGCAATAAGGTGAAAGCAATGTTTCATCGCTTCCAAGGCCAGAAGGGACCATTGTAATCATCTAGTCTGACCCCCTGTATAACACAGGCCAGAGAATTTCCCCAAAATAATTCCTACAGCAGATCTTTTAGAAAAAATCCAACCTTGATTTAAAAATTGTCAGTGATGGAGACTTCACCACCATCCTTGGTAAATTGTTCCAATGGTTAATAACGCTCACTGTTAAAAATGTCTGTCTTAATTCCAGTCTGCATTTGTCCAGTTTCCACATCTAGTCATTGGAGCATGTTATACCTTTCTCTGCCAGACTAAGCCGATTATTAAATATTTGCTCCCCATGTAGATACTTACAGACTAATCAAGGCATCCCTTAACCATCTAGATTGAGCTCCTTGAGTCTATCACTATAAACCATGTTTTCTAATCATTTAATGCTTCCTTTCTAAGTAAAGTGCATAATTTTGATGATGTACAAACCTAACAGGAGAAATTATGTATTAGAAATAAGGCAGCTGTGGACAGGTGGCGGGGAAATAGCCCACTGAGGCTCTTGTATATCAGAGGTGAGATTTCACTCCGAACAGTACTGAAGTGGCCAGTTGAACAACCATGTCTGATGTGACATTTCACAGCTGGCTTTTGCCAAAGGAAAAATGTGTTTTACTTTAGATCCCATGAATCACACATTATGTCATTTGCTGAGTTGATATTAATTGTTTCATTTAATACTTTAAACAAACACTGTAATTATTCCACGAATTACATTTTCTAGATTGGGTTGTCAACTCTATCTGGGAACATAAGGCAAACGCCGAACGTGACAATGAAAAAACTGCACACAGCTCACCAAAGAACTGTGTGTATTGTTTCTTCTGGTTTTCCACTGACCTACTGCCTGTTTTTCTAGTCATGCATCTTAGCAGCTGCTTGGCTCCCAAATGTGCTTCAGCTTTAACAGTAACAAAGACATGATGTTGAAACAGCTGAGTGGATTTAAGGTTACTGACATTTTTAGGACTCTCTTAGCAATGCTGCTTTCCCTCTAGAACTGATCATGAAAGTCCTGCATGATCTGAGTTACATTTGTTTTGTTATTTCAGCTCTTGTTCTGTCTCCAGATACTATATTTGTATGTATTTTAGCACAGAGGCAGAAGTGTGACTCGCTGTCTGCATACACATCCCTGAATCTGTCAATTCAAAGGTTGTCTACTGTGTCAATGTCAAGAGCTTAGGACTCTGAATTGTTTAGGGATGGGAAAAACTTGAGCCCTGCTGAGCAAGTGTACACCTCAAGGCAATCTTTCTGAGTGAAAATTAGCTAAACGAACATGCCCAACGACCCTAAGCCCTTGCTGGAAAATGTTACGATGCTAAAGACTGACCAACCAAGGGACTTTAATCAGGGCACACATATCCTTCCTGCATGAGGGTGTCATACCAGAAGATGTGATAGATAGGATAGTCACATAGAGACACCACCTCCAGAGGTTACATACAAGGACAAGATGGGGAGTTGGATTGATCAGCTTTTCCTCCAAAAAGACTGCATGAAGCAGGGGACACCGCTCGCTGTTCTATTCCAAACTCAGCCACTAACTTGCTGTGCAACCCTGGGCAAGTTCCTTCCCCCCTCTGCACCTGTTTCCCCTTCCACACTTTATCTGTCGTTTGTCTTTGGAGCAGGGAGAATCTCAGTGTCGGTACAGCGCCCAGCACAATGGGGTCCTGCTCTTGATTGAGGCCTTTGGCTGCTGCTGTAATTCAAAGAATAACAAAATTTATAATTCCCGCAATAGCAACCCTTGCTGTTATGGGAATTACTAGTAGCATACAAAGTCATGCTCCATTGCTACAGTCCCCTAGTTATTCTATACCAGTGGTCCCCAAACTTTTGAGGGGCCACACACCCCCTTACCCTTGTCTGTGCCCTCTGCCCCTCCTGGGGCCAGGAGTGGGGCCGCAGCTCTGGGGAAGTGGGGGGGGGGAGGGGCGTGGACAGAGTTAAGGGGGCCAAGGCTGGGGCTGCAGCTGGGGCCACAGCTGAAGGTAGGGCTAGGGCTGGGAGCGGGACAGGGAATGGAGCTGCGGCCAAGGCTGGGGGCGGGGCTGGGAGCAGAGCAGCAGCTGGGCTAGCGGCCGGATGCAGAGCCGTGCCGAGGCTAGGCATGGGGTCAGGCACAGGACCGGGAGCTGGGGACGCAGCTGTGGGCCGGACTGGAGCAGAGTTGGGGGCAGGGAGGGGCTGGGTGGTGCTCTCTCCCTGCCCCCTGTGGGGGCTGGCCACACCCCTGCCCAGGCCCTGCCACACCCCTGCCCCAAAGGTTCCTCTGAGCCTCCCTTGGGGGCATGCCCCACAGTTTGGTGACCTCTGTTCTATGAGTTCAGATATCAGTTTCTATGATTCCTGCTTGCCTTTGCAGAAAAAAAGTACTGAACTCCCTGGAAATGTGTCCTGTAATGGGCTCATCTCATGAAACCCTCCTTTAGTTGGACTCATCGCCTGGAGTGCCAAATTGTGAAGTCATGTGGATTTGGCTTTCTGCATGGCTGATTTAGAGCCTGCCTGCACTGCCAGATCTATCATATGAGGGGATCACGTCAAAACACAGTTTGGTCCCATCTTCCCAGGCAAGACCAATCTAGGACATCAATGACTGAAGCATTATCAAGTTGTAGGACGATTCTCCCATGTGGTAGAGTTGGCAATGTAGAAAGACCATATTTCATCTACCGCTCTGTGACGGATTATTTTCTCACTGATATTTCTTTATAGCATGGCCACAATGAAGGTCACAGGAAAAGCAGTACCAAGTCCTGTCATGTATCCAGGAAACCCAATACATCTGCCCTGTGTCTTAGCAGGCAATTCTCCCTACAAAAGGAGACTTCCTCCACCATCTTATGGCTGGCTGAAGGCGGGAAGGCCAGAATGTTTGAGACACTGGATTCTTGCTACACCAGTTTAGCACACTGAGGTAGTAACACTGGTGCAAGCCCCTAATGACATTGATGCACGTGCCGACACAAAATGGAGGTTAAAGACTGTAACTGGAGGTTCATTGAGATCTGTGTTTCCTGTAAGCTGCGCACTTGGGCCGCCGCCCGTGCAGCAGAGATTTAAGTGCCGCCCAGCTGATTAGCTGAGTGTGCACAGCCAGCAGCCTGTGATCAGGTGCTCCTCCCCCCACGTTGCTCTGTCCTGCAGCTGCTCCTGAGACCCTCCTGCTGGCTGTGCAGAGTGGGGGGGTCAGGGAGGGAGAGGGTGCTGATGTCAGGGTGTCCCCCTACCCCTACCCCTGTACCCCATCTCCACAGAGCAGGGCAGAGTGGACAGCCTGACTCAGGAGGACTCAGAGCTACTGAGGTCTGAACGGTGAGTGACTGAGTACCCTTCCTAAAGAGACAGTGCACTGTCTGAGATTTCCCCAGCAGCCAACTCTCACAGTCTCTCCCCCCTCCCTCCCCATGTACCCCATCTCCGCAGAGCGGGGGAGGGGAGATAACAGGGCTCGGGACAGAGGAGGAGAGCTTTCAGTGAGTGTCTTAAAGAGACAGCACATGGCGTACCTCAGAAACTTCCCCAGCAGCCAGCACACACCCTGTCTGTGTCTCTCTCACACACACCNCAGCGCCTCCCCAGCGCACTTTTTGCCGCCCCCAACCACTTGGCGCCCTAGGCGGCCGCCTAGTTCGCCTAGTGGTTGCACCGGCCCTGCCTGCAGTTTAAGCAACAGAGTGAGGCTTGTCTACACTAGCAAGTTGTCCTGCTTTTGCCGTACCGGCCTAGTTAAAGCAGTATAGCCCTCATACTGTGAAGTATCAGAGGGGTAGCCGTGTTAGTGTGGATCTGTAAAAAGCAACAGAGAGTCCTGTGGCACCTTTAAGACTAACAGATGTATTGGAGCATAAGCTTTCGTGAGTGAATACCCACTTCGTCAGACGCATGCGTATTCACCCACAAAAGCTTATGCTCCAATACATCTGTTAGTCTTAAAGGTGCCACAGGACTCTCTGTTGCTTTTTACAGATCCAGACTAACACGGCTACCCCTCTGATACTTCACAGTATGAGGGCTATACTGCTTTAACTAGGCCGGTACGGCAAAAGCAGGACAACTTGCTAGTGTAGACAAGCCTCACTCTGTTGCTTAAACTGCAGGCAGGGCCGGTGCAACCACTAGGCGAACTAGGCGGCCGCCTAGGGCGCCAAGTGGTTGGGGGCGGCAAAAAGTGCGCTGGGGAGGCGCTGGAGTGGAGGTGAGCTGGGGCAAGGGGGCGCGGGGAGGGCTGCCCGCAGCAAGTAACGGGGGGGGGGGGGNAGGAAAGAACTCAATGAACAATAAGTTATTGTTTTTATAATAATCGTCTCTTTGTTTCATTTCATCAAGCTCTCTGTCCTGGGCACTCCCTGAATTAACAGAAAAAGAAGTCTGATAACATTTTGGGAGAGTCTTTTCCTCAGATGAAAATACGCTGCACTGAAAAGTTTGTTCTATTTTTCACCTCCCTCACAGAGCCTTGATAAAGTCAGCGATTTCAACTTTGGCAAACTCCCAGACAGACACAGCCCAAACAGGTTTGGTTTATGATTGTTTCACTTCAGATGGAGATACAGCATCCTCATTAGCAGTAACCACAGAGATGGTTGAGAGATTCCAGAGTTTTCTCTGAAGAAGCTGTGACAGCCGTTCTCTCTGTACAATGTAGATAGGAAAGCCCTAGGTCTTTGCTTAGGATTCTAGTCCACTGCAGTTTGTTACATATGTTTGAAGTTTTCAGAAATCTCGATGAGGTTAGCAGAAGGGGCAAATCCTTGACAGAAAGAGCTGAGGAACAAGAAAGGGAGGAAAATCCTAGCAGGGTCATCCCTCTCCTAATTCAGAAATTGACCCAAGATATCCTCCAGTGCTACAGAAGAACACCCCAAGAGGTGCACTGTGTAATACTTTGTTTTGGAACAAGTACATGCAGCAATGGGAGACAGCCTGCTTAATGAATCTTTACCGTAACTCATAAGATCTAATGCCAACTCCATAAACTGCAAAAACTGGTTTAAGGAGTCTCCAGCTTGGAAACTGCAGGCAGAAAATTTACCCCTTTTTCCCCCAATTGCTCCCATTGCAGTTGGCAAAGACTGGTTCTTCTCCCCTGTCTGTAGTGTTTGTGATGTATACCGGCTCATGTGAGTCCTGCATGCATTTTGGAAAGAGAAGAAAATCCCAAGAAAATGAAGAAAGTCCATGCAAGTACTGATATACAAACAAATAGGTGACATGCACGACTGTTCAAAGTACCAAGCAATCAATCTGTTGTCCTACTGCATGAGAATGTTAGCTGCATTCACTGAACAGCGGAGCCCATTTTAGGAAAGGAGCAGTTTGACAGATGGTATGCTCATCTCTAGACAGTGGATTGAAAAGAAGCTGGAGGGAATAGTCGAGCATGGTTGGGCTTTCCTTGATTTGGAGAAAGCAGTCAAAGTACCTAGGAGACTGCGGGTGTCTTTGCTACAATTCTATGGGGTGCTGGAGGACCCTGTCTACACGGTGAAGGGCTCGCATGAGGGTTCCATGACAAAAGTGCGGACACCTTTCAGTGTAACAGAGAGTTTTGAGGTGAAAGTTTGGTTCCACGAGGGATCAGCACTTAGTCCTTTACTATCCACAATTGTGATGGACTTTATAAGTAAGCAAATCCAAATGGAAGATGGTAAGGAGTTGATATATGTAGATGATACTGTGCTGCTGGCTGATAGTGAGGAAGATTTGGTCCAGGCAACTGATGCCTGGAACAAGGAACTGACAAACTATGGCTTCAAAATGGGTAAAGAAAAGACTGAAGTCACGTGGGTGACTCACGTGGAACCAAGACAGATTAATATTGTGATCGAAGGCCAGTGCCTAAGTCAGGTTTCTGCATTAAGTATGTTAAGGGCTGGTTAGTGGCAGCTGGAAAAGACTGATCCAGTGCCCGACTCCAGCTAGCTGGGAAAAGGGGAAGACAACGACTCTACATCAATTTGTGATGTCATATTCCCCTTCCATTATTGTCTCTGGTGGAGAAAGGGATTAGAGTAAAGGAAAAATACCCCAGTCTAACATTCTTAAGTTTTCCTTTTATGCCTTCGTTTGTCTCCATTAAGAAGGAAACGCTTCTGCGAAGCCATTTGTGGTTATTATTTGGTGCTAAATTTAATAAGATTTCCAAAGTCTCTAGAGATCTTGGTTAATGCAAGGGCGTGCTCACATAAGGGATAATTCAGAAACAAAAACCTTGGTCAAAAATGAACCAAGGTGGAAAGTGGGTTTCAGTGCAGTCTAGCTAACAGCCTAGACACCCAAACACACCCAGGCAGCCCTTTCAAGGAAAAGACAATGTGAGAAAGTCTGGAAATGAGCATGATATAATAATACAGAAAATGCCATATAATACATGGCACTCGTCTCCTGAAATCCCCCTTCATTTCTCACCCCATCTGATCCACATGCCCCCCCAAACCCAACTCTGTAAATACTTATGTGATGGTCCCAGTAACAAATTACTGGGGATGAGATTATTCCAGCCCTTTTCCAGCCGCACAGGGGACTAACAGAAAGGAAGCCCACCTCCTTAGTGCCCTGCTCAGACTGTGACTCCAACTGCTGGGCTCCTCACCTGGTAATCCCAGCTGTGACCCCTCCCTTCACTCAGTGCCAAGGTAACTGCCCAGATATACAAGGGGAGTAACTTACTTCCCACCCAATGCATGGGAGGAGCGGGGGAGGGAATGGGACTGAGTCACAACTCATTCTCTGCTCTGTTCTGCTCCTGGGGTGGTGCAGCTTACCCAGAGGAGGAAGTAAAGTTACAATTTAGCCCTGAAAGATTACTGGCAAAGGAACCCTTGAACAGAAAAAAGGATTTTGTGATCTCCTAGTAATTTACCACCAAAACCACATGTATCTACCACTCAGCAATAAGGTGAAAGCAATGTTTCATCGCTTCCAAGGCCAGAAGGGACCATTGTAATCATCTAGTCTGACCCCCTGTATAACACAGGCCAGAGAATTTCCCCAAAATAATTCCTACAGCAGATCTTTTAGAAAAAATCCAACCTTGATTTAAAAATTGTCAGTGATGGAGACTTCACCACCATCCTTGGTAAATTGTTCCAATGGTTAATAACGCTCACTGTTAAAAATGTCTGTCTTAATTCCAGTCTGCATTTGTCCAGTTTCCACATCTAGTCATTGGAGCATGTTATACCTTTCTCTGCCAGACTAAGCCGATTATTAAATATTTGCTCCCCATGTAGATACTTACAGACTAATCAAGGCATCCCTTAACCATCTAGATTGAGCTCCTTGAGTCTATCACTATAAACCATGTTTTCTAATCATTTAATGCTTCCTTTCTAAGTAAAGTGCATAATTTTGATGATGTACAAACCTAACAGGAGAAATTATGTATTAGAAATAAGGCAGCTGTGGACAGGTGGCGGGGAAATAGCCCACTGAGGCTCTTGTATATCAGAGGTGAGATTTCACTCCGAACAGTACTGAAGTGGCCAGTTGAACAACCATGTCTGATGTGACATTTCACAGCTGGCTTTTGCCAAAGGAAAAATGTGTTTTACTTTAGATCCCATGAATCACACATTATGTCATTTGCTGAGTTGATATTAATTGTTTCATTTAATACTTTAAACAAACACTGTAATTATTCCACGAATTACATTTTCTAGATTGGGTTGTCAACTCTATCTGGGAACATAAGGCAAACGCCGAACGTGACAATGAAAAAACTGCACACAGCTCACCAAAGAACTGTGTGTATTGTTTCTTCTGGTTTTCCACTGACCTACTGCCTGTTTTTCTAGTCATGCATCTTAGCAGCTGCTTGGCTCCCAAATGTGCTTCAGCTTTAACAGTAACAAAGACATGATGTTGAAACAGCTGAGTGGATTTAAGGTTACTGACATTTTTAGGACTCTCTTAGCAATGCTGCTTTCCCTCTAGAACTGATCATGAAAGTCCTGCATGATCTGAGTTACATTTGTTTTGTTATTTCAGCTCTTGTTCTGTCTCCAGATACTATATTTGTATGTATTTTAGCACAGAGGCAGAAGTGTGACTCGCTGTCTGCATACACATCCCTGAATCTGTCAATTCAAAGGTTGTCTACTGTGTCAATGTCAAGAGCTTAGGACTCTGAATTGTTTAGGGATGGGAAAAACTTGAGCCCTGCTGAGCAAGTGTACACCTCAAGGCAATCTTTCTGAGTGAAAATTAGCTAAACGAACATGCCCAACGACCCTAAGCCCTTGCTGGAAAATGTTACGATGCTAAAGACTGACCAACCAAGGGACTTTAATCAGGGCACACATATCCTTCCTGCATGAGGGTGTCATACCAGAAGATGTGATAGATAGGATAGTCACATAGAGACACCACCTCCAGAGGTTACATACAAGGACAAGATGGGGAGTTGGATTGATCAGCTTTTCCTCCAAAAAGACTGCATGAAGCAGGGGACACCGCTCGCTGTTCTATTCCAAACTCAGCCACTAACTTGCTGTGCAACCCTGGGCAAGTTCCTTCCCCCCTCTGCACCTGTTTCCCCTTCCACACTTTATCTGTCGTTTGTCTTTGGAGCAGGGAGAATCTCAGTGTCGGTACAGCGCCCAGCACAATGGGGTCCTGCTCTTGATTGAGGCCTTTGGCTGCTGCTGTAATTCAAAGAATAACAAAATTTATAATTCCCGCAATAGCAACCCTTGCTGTTATGGGAATTACTAGTAGCATACAAAGTCATGCTCCATTGCTACAGTCCCCTAGTTATTCTATACCAGTGGTCCCCAAACTTTTGAGGGGCCACACACCCCCTTACCCTTGTCTGTGCCCTCTGCCCCTCCTGGGGCCAGGAGTGGGGCCGCAGCTCTGGGGAAGTGGGGGGGGGAGGGGCGTGGACAGAGTTAAGGGGGCCAAGGCTGGGGCTGCAGCTGGGGCCACAGCTGAAGGTAGGGCTAGGGCTGGGAGCGGGACAGGGAATGGAGCTGCGGCCAAGGCTGGGGGCGGGGCTGGGAGCAGAGCAGCAGCTGGGCTAGCGGCCGGATGCAGAGCCGTGCCGAGGCTAGGCATGGGGTCAGGCACAGGACCGGGAGCTGGGGACGCAGCTGTGGGCCGGACTGGAGCAGAGTTGGGGGCAGGGAGGGGCTGGGTGGTGCTCTCTCCCTGCCCCCTGTGGGGGCTGGCCACACCCCTGCCCAGGCCCTGCCACACCCCTGCCCCAAAGGTTCCTCTGAGCCTCCCTTGGGGGCATGCCCCACAGTTTGGTGACCTCTGTTCTATGAGTTCAGATATCAGTTTCTATGATTCCTGCTTGCCTTTGCAGAAAAAAAGTACTGAACTCCCTGGAAATGTGTCCTGTAATGGGCTCATCTCATGAAACCCTCCTTTAGTTGGACTCATCGCCTGGAGTGCCAAATTGTGAAGTCATGTGGATTTGGCTTTCTGCATGGCTGATTTAGAGCCTGCCTGCACTGCCAGATCTATCATATGAGGGGATCACGTCAAAACACAGTTTGGTCCCATCTTCCCAGGCAAGACCAATCTAGGACATCAATGACTGAAGCATTATCAAGTTGTAGGACGATTCTCCCATGTGGTAGAGTTGGCAATGTAGAAAGACCATATTTCATCTACCGCTCTGTGACGGATTATTTTCTCACTGATATTTCTTTATAGCATGGCCACAATGAAGGTCACAGGAAAAGCAGTACCAAGTCCTGTCATGTATCCAGGAAACCCAATACATCTGCCCTGTGTCTTAGCAGGCAATTCTCCCTACAAAAGGAGACTTCCTCCACCATCTTATGGCTGGCTGAAGGCGGGAAGGCCAGAATGTTTGAGACACTGGATTCTTGCTACACCAGTTTAGCACACTGAGGTAGTAACACTGGTGCAAGCCCCTAATGACATTGATGCACGTGCCGACACAAAATGGAGGTTAAAGACTGTAACTGGAGGTTCATTGAGATCTGTGTTTCCTGTAAGCTGCGCACTTGGGCCGCCGCCCGTGCAGCAGAGATTTAAGTGCCGCCCAGCTGATTAGCTGAGTGTGCACAGCCAGCAGCCTGTGATCAGGTGCTCCTCCCCCCACGTTGCTCTGTCCTGCAGCTGCTCCTGAGACCCTCCTGCTGGCTGTGCAGAGTGGGGGGGTCAGGGAGGGAGAGGGTGCTGATGTCAGGGTGTCCCCCTACCCCTACCCCTGTACCCCATCTCCACAGAGCAGGGCAGAGTGGACAGCCTGACTCAGGAGGACTCAGAGCTACTGAGGTCTGAACGGTGAGTGACTGAGTACCCTTCCTAAAGAGACAGTGCACTGTCTGAGATTTCCCCAGCAGCCAACTCTCACAGTCTCTCCCCCCTCCCTCCCCATGTACCCCATCTCCGCAGAGCGGGGGAGGGGAGATAACAGGGCTCGGGACAGAGGAGGAGAGCTTTC
Source organism: Platysternon megacephalum (assembly GCA_003942145.1). Classification (NCBI taxonomy): domain Eukaryota; kingdom Metazoa; phylum Chordata; order Testudines; family Platysternidae; genus Platysternon; species Platysternon megacephalum. The sequence continues at coordinate 7,029,578 of QXTE01000085.1, read as the reverse complement.
AGTGAGTGTCTTAAAGAGACAGCACATGGCGTACCTCAGAAACTTCCCCAGCAGCCAGCACACACCCTGTCTGTGTCTCTCTCACACACACCACACACACACACACACACACACACACACAGAGTCTCTTTCACACTCCCAACACATACTTGTATTTATTGTTGTTATTACTTCTTGTTACTTCCTGCAATGCACATATGTTCTCTGTAATTTTATTATTTCAAGGTGTGTTATTTTAGTGTTTTGACTGGTCGCTGCATTTCATAATTTTTATTTCTCTTATACTTACCGGTAAATTTAATTCTTTGAGTAGTGAGTTCTAAAATACCTAACCTGTCCTGGCTGGAGTAATTATCCCTATGGTAACTTTTAAAATATATATATTATATCTAGGTTTTTTGTTTCTACTGGTGGCGCACATCCCTCGGTCACATAAAATTTATTCCGCCCATGGATGGAAAAAATTAGAGAGAACATTGATTGAGATGTGTGATCTCTATCTATATTCCACATGTGCCTACTCACATGCATCATGTTCCTAAGATCAGAGATTTCTAGCAAGTAGTGTCCATTGGTCCACGCCTGTGCAGCTGTTCTCCTTGAGCGCTGAACTGAGGACATAAGGGCAGTGCAGACTCTCCAATTCCTCTCTGATCACAAATCAGAAGAATTCAAAGCAGAGGGGATGGAGGGCGAGTAGTGGAATACAGATAGGGACCACCCATCTCAAAAGAACCTCCAGTTACAGGTCAGCAACCTCCATTTCTTCTTTGAGTGCTGGTCCCTATGTGTATTCCACATTTGGGTGATTGATGAGCAGTATTTAAACAGGAGGGAGTGGTGAGGATGCAGTTGGTATAGATACTTGTAATACTGCAGTCCTAACAGCTGCATCTTCAGAGAAGGCTTGAACTAAAACATAAAATGTTTCATGAACGTAGGGATGGAGCTTCAAGTAGTCGCTCTACAGCCCCAGAGCCCGAGCCCCGGAGCCCCCACGGAAAAAAATAGTGGGTGCTCAGCACCCACCAGCCATCTGCCCATCAGCTGTTCAGTAGCGGTCAGGAGGTGCTGGGGAAGTGGGTGGAGCGGGAGCGGGAAGAGGCAGAGCGAGGGCAGGGCACACTTGGGGGAGGGGGCGGAGCGGGGGTGGGAAGAGGCAAGGCAGGGTGGGTCCTTGGGGGAGGGATGGAGTGGGGGCAGCAAGAGGCGGGCAAGGGTGGGGCCTTGGGGAAAGGGGTGGAGCACCTATCCAGACAGAAGAAAGTCGGCACCTGTGTTCACAATAGGTACCTCTCAGAGAGAGATGCTGCTGAAGTGGCTTGTGCTCTAGTGGAATGGGCTCTCACCCCAGCCAGGGGAGGAATATGCACTAATTGGTAACACAGAATCATGCAGCTGGAGATCCACTTAGATAGTCTCCAAACAGATAATACCTGTGCTCGCAACCACTCCGCTATAGCAACAATTAACCCTGGGGATTTTCTATCCATTTTGTCCTTTGCAGGTAGAACACCAGAGCTCATCTGACATCCAGAGAGTGAAGTCTCCTTTCCTCACTGGAAACAGGAGGTTTTGGGAAGAATATCAGTAAATCGATAAATCAATCTATGTGTAACTCGGAAATTATTTTTGGGATGAATTGCAGGTGAAGGGAAACCTCCTTATGAAAAATAGTGTAAGACAGATCAGCCATGAGTGTTCTTGGTTCACTCTCCTACTAGCATAAACATTCAGAATTTTGATTTGCAAATAAAAATGTTTAATTGCCAAAGGTCAAGAATGGGTCTCCATCTTCCGTTTTTCTTGGGGACTAGGAAGCATGGGCATTAAATGTTTCCCAAGGTGTTGAGGTGGCATTTGTTCTATGGCCCCTCATTAGAGGAGAGAATCTGCCTCCTGATAGAAAATCTACTTGAAAAGTCCAAGATCTTCAAGTAATTGGCAGTGGTCCCTGAAGAGGAGCCAAGAGCTCTCTAGAGTCTCTGCAGTAGATGATTTCTAGTACCCACTTGTCTGGTGTAATTGCCCTCCAGTTGTGTACGAAGACTGAGGTAGCCACCAAAGATTGGGGGGACAGTAGTGGATGACACCAATAGGTGTAGGCAGTGCCTGCTCATCCCATCAAAAATAACACTTAGATGGTGGATGGGTTGAGTAGTTGCAGTTCTGGTAGAATCTGGTAGTATCTAGGCCTCTGCACCCTCTGGCTTTTGTGTGGTGGGTTGAATGAGTGCTGGTGCAGAATGGTTGAGGAAGCAGTCTTGGCTTGTATATCTGTTTATGAGGTTTTCTGTTCAGGACTGGGATGTAAATGTGCAGGGAGCGGAGGGTTGTTCTAGAGTCTTTCAAGGAGCATTGAGACTTGTCATTTTTCTTGTTAAATAAATTAGATTAATCAAAAGGCGTGTCCTCTGCGGTGTTCTGAACCTTCCTGGGCAGGGCTGTCCTTAGGCATACGCAGCTCCGTAGGGCACCCAAAAATCTGGGACACCACTGGGACAGCAGGTAAGAGAGGGTCGGCTCCCGCACACCCAGCGCGTGCTGCTGTCTCCTTAGGCAGCGGCCGTATTCACAGAGCCGAATGCGCTGACGCTGGGCATTCTGCATGAGGGAGAGGGTACGGGAGTCTCTGCGGGGAACTGTGACTCTCCGCCGCCATGAGGTGGGCCAGGTGGCTTGTCCCTCCCCCCCTGCCCCGGCCTGTGAGCCCAGGCTGCTGCAGCATCTGCTGCGTACAAAGCTCAGTGTGTGTCAGCAATGGTGGGGGGGTTATTCTGGGGCTCTGCAGGCGGGGTGGTGGCTGTGCCCCAAGTCGGGCATAGGGGCACCAGTTTAATAATACTGCATAGGGCCCCATAAATCCAAAGGACGGCCCTGTTCCTGGGGAACCCCAAGGTGTGCAGCCACGATTATGCCCGTGGCTACCCCTTTAGATGCAGTGTCAACTGCACCCACTGCAGCTTGATGGAAGGTTTTGGCCACCAGTTTGCTTTCCTCAATAAGGGCCTGTAATTGGGTCCTGTCCTCTTTAAGGTTTTTGTCCTTGAAGTCCAAGATCTTCAAGTAATTGTTGAAATCATATTTTGCTAAAAAGTCTTGGTAGTTAGCAACATGGAACTGAAGACTTGTAGAAGAAAATACCTTCCTCCCTAGAAGGACAAATTGTTCAGAGCCCTAGTCTGCCGGTGTAGCCTTGGGGTGTTGTGACCGAGATCTTTCTTGCACCACCAACCGAGCTGGGTGCTCGGTGTGTGAAGAAGACCTCCGCTCCTTTGGCTGGTACAAAATGGTGCCTCTCAGCCTTTTCAGCGTGGAGGTGCAGGCAGCCAGAGTGTGCCAAACTACCCTCATTGGTTCCATGATGCCCTTGCTTACTGGAAGGATCACTCTACTGGGCCATAAGGTTGTAAAATTTTAAGGAGTCAATGTTGAGTATCCTGCACCTCTTCTAGTGGAATCTGGAGGTCATTCGCCACTCTGCAGAAGTCTGTAGTCAACAGGTGGTGATGGCAAACATGGGGCAATTGCCTCATCTGCTGAGGACGAAGACACACCCATCTGTGCCAGTGGTACCTGCAGATCCAGTTCAATCTCTTCTCCCTCATATTCTGATGGAGCCAACAGGTGTTGCATGGGAGAGGTGTGGTGGGACTGACAGATGGAACTGGAATGTCTGCCATATGGATCCCATGGGCCCCAACATAAAAGGTCGACTGGTTGAGGGGGACCCCACAGCATCGGGTACCTTCAGTCCCTTGAATAGTCATATGTAGGTGGAGGACAGATCCCTGATTTTCTTGAGTCCCTGTCTGGAGTTACCTCCCTATCTGGGGGTGAAGGAACTTTTGGAGCCTCCAAAGAGAAAGTTGGTTCCAGCTCGACAGGCGGAGCCATTGGTACCAGTGGCTGAAAGCTCCAGCCTATGGAATGAAGAAAGGAACCTTCCCCTCTTTTTGAGGTAGTTCCTTCTCCATGTCACAATGTCTCTGGTCAGACCCGAAAGAAGAGGAGACTAAGGATAAGGTAGGGTGAAGTTATCCTCAGGTGAGGTGCAAGTTTCAGTTTGTCCCAGAGTCCATGATGTGAAAGTAGTTGTGAACGATAGATCTTGTGCATCCACAATCATTGTGGATGGCAGGTCTTTACAGTGATGGGTCGGTACCATCGAAGAGTCTACTTGGAAGCTCTTAGATGGTGTAAGTATATGCCGATCCTTAGGCTTAAGGATCAGAGCTGAAATTGGTTCCACCAGAACTTTTCTCCTTAGATCCTTGCCCACATCTGAGGACTCACCTGACTTGGATGCAGACCTGGAAGGAGATCTGTCCTTATGCTTACAGGAGCACCCCTTACTCTCATGAGAAGTCCTGGATGATGACTTCTTAGGCTTACAGCTCTGGCTTCTGCTCCCTAGCTCGTGCTCGGAGGCATGCTGCTCGTCAGTTGAGGCTGATGTATGGGGGAGTCTCCCTGGCCTGGATCAGACTGAGGTCTCATAGCCTTCTCCATAGGATGTTTTCTTAGCCGCAGCTCTTGTGCCTCACAGGTTCGAGGGGGAAATGAACAGCAAATACTGCCCTTAGCTGAGATATGCACTTCTCCCAGACAACAGAGGCAGTGTTGATGCTCATTGCTCACAGAGAAGGAATGGGCACAGGAGACGCAGTTCTTAAACCTTGGACTCTGGGCCTAATCTTTGTCCATAGGAAGAGACTCCATGAGGCAGGGAGAAACTAAGGGTTGGTCTACACTACAAAGTTAGGTCCCTTAACTACATCACTCAGGGCTGTGAAAAATTTCACACTCTGCAATGTAATTAAGCTGACCTAAGCCCCATATAGACTCCTCTAGGTTGCTGGAAGATGGTTACCGCATTTCAGAGAGGTGAATTTACTACTGAAATGGAAGAACTCCCGTCACTGTAGTAAGGGTCTACGCTGCAGCTGTGCTGCTGTAGTGTTTTTAGTGTAGACATACCCTAACTATACTACATATTTACAGGTTTGAAGTAGAAGAAGCCTGGAGAAATCTGTGGACATAGAGGATTCTGACTCAGGCCACGTGGCACTAAGAAGAAACTGAAGAGGCATAAGTCCCACCAACACTTATACCCTTGGTTCAGAGCACAACAAGAACGACTAAACAGGCACGGACACTACTTGCTAGAAATCTCAGGCGCATGGTGTGTGTGTGTGTACCCACTTGTGGAATACACATGTAAGGACCAGCACTCGAAGAAGCGGGTATTACGCCAGTCCTGCTCCCTTTGGTAAATTACTAGATTGAGTTGCTGCAATACAGAAGCCCAGCGGTGCCAACTGGCAAAGGATTCACTACTCTGTCAGCAACTCCTATCAGGCCTGACAAACTCACTACTGCTAACACATTGCTTTCATGGTATTTATCTATAAGTAATGACGTGTAAGGTATCAAATGAAAGTTGGTGACACACTGGCCATAAGTGATGAAAGCTGTCCATACAGATGGTGTGTAAGCAGTTATGTGTACCTACTAAAATATGTTTTAAACTATTTTAAAAGGTAAAGTTGACAAACAGGTTTTCTGCCAGACAAACTATATCCATTCACCTATCCCTGTCTCTGATGTAAATTAAGCATTGTAAGCCAAACACATAGCATCTACATTTGCATTCCAAGTCAACATGAGGCTGAGAAGTCCCCATGAGGGTCAGCACACTGAAGAACAAATGGAGGACGTTTCTAACCTTTACTGGCCTGTAACTGGGGGGTCAAAACAGATATTTTGGTTGTCCATCACCGAGGGAGCAAAAAGAACAGCGCCTTTTGCATTCATGAATGGTGGATCCTAGCCATGTAGGTTGGTGACACTAGGTAGAAGCTTTAGGTGAGACACTGCTTTAGACAAGGATTTCAGCCTGTTAAAGGTAAACGTTGGCTCTAAGGACCGTGTTATACCTTTCGTTTTACATGTAATCATTTCTGTTTCCATTGTCCTTTCTCAGTATCTCTTAAATCTTGATCTCTGACAATAAACTTACAATTGTTTCACTATAAATACATCTCTGTGCTATGGTGTCTTACAGACCCTGATCCTGAGCTGTACCAATGAAGCTGTGTGTATATACTGTTCCTTTGGGGATAACAAATCTGGTAATTACTGAGAGCATCCAGTGACAGGGGCTGAACACTACAGGGGAATGCTCAGAGGAGCTCAGGGACTGGGGAACATCCAGTGTTAACTTGCAAGGCAAAGCAGGGGCTGGTAGAGCCCTGAGGAATTTGTTTGGGTAACAGACTGGGGGTGTCAGGGACCTGACACAGTGTTTAGCACAAACAAGTCTCTCTCTCACGGAGGCAAGGGGGGATAACAGTGACTCACAGCTCTGGGCACCCCAAGAAAGAATCACAGCTATTTCTGCACCAATGCTGGATGTCTGCCGCAGCACAATGACATCAGTGTAGTTCCAAGGGGACAGATTTCCTAAATGTAGACAGGTCCTTGGAAGCTACTACAGGGGCAAAGCAATCTGTATCAACAGACTCTGCCTAGCTGTTCTTTACATGTCCTGACATGTATCTGTATAAATGCTTCACCAACCTACCTGAAGCTCTCAGCTCCAATACAAGACTCAGATGTACAACCGAAGAGCAGCCCACAAGGGGCAAATCTCCTGTAGGGCTACTGATGAGGACAAGTTTTTATCTTAAAACAAAAACAACCCAGTGAATATATGAACAGACCACACACAGAGATCAGCCCTTCTAATAAGCCTGAACACAGGTATCTGAGGAAAAGCTGCTGACAGAGCCAATTTCTATCATGTCCAGGGACTCAATTTAAGCACAAAAGATGGTGGTTGTTGTTTTAACAGAAGATTATTATTTACAATATTTCAAGCTGTATAAATCCCATCCCAGCAGAGGAAGCTATCTGCCTTTTATTATCTGGACAGATTCGACAGAGACATCTTAATGAAATTCACATGTGCTGGTCCAACACAATCCAGACTCCTCCATTCAGGAACACAAGATTCCTCCTGGAACAGCCATGGGAGCTATACTAGTTCTTCCCTATGGTTTTAACCTGACACTGACTGGCTGGGCTCCAAAGACTGACATTTGGAGATTCATGGTCACTTGTACTACGAACATTTGCTTCCTACTTAGGAAAATGCCAAGTGATTTTTTTTTTTAATACCTCCTTTGCACAGATGCAAAACCATTAAAAATATCATCTGAAAATTCCAAAATAAAATAAATAGTTCCTCTAAGAATAGCCTATTGCAATATTAGGATGTCTTTAGTAACCCATAACTTTATTCAAAGCAAACTGCGCAGGAAGTGAGACAAAGTAGTACTGAAGGAAAGTCATTCTGCATGTCCGTGAATAAGACAGTGGCAGGCTTGGAAGGATATTTTCAGATAAGTTTCAATATAACTTGAAGTCCTTCACACCAACTGCAGTCCCAGCTCCCCTGATGAGGGCTTCCTAATATTATCACCACAGTGCAGGAAGTTTACTTCAGTCAATCTGTAGTGATTCTTCCCAAACAAGCATCTTTCAAATGCCTTATTAATTTTTCTTTGTGTGCATAAATTGTTTAGAAGACTGAGAGTTTAATTATCTTTAAAAACAACAATGAAACAAGTTTGAAGTTCTTCAAAAATAACAGAGTTTTCTTTTAAGGTAAATCAAGGCACAGACTCTGAAATTTCACAGTCCTTTTCCAACAGTGGTAACACTCATGATTTAGGCAGGAGACACCAAATTTTCCCATCATTCCACCAGATATGAGGACTTGTTACAGCCCATACGGCTAGCTTGCCAGGAGGGGGGAAGGGATAACTTAGTGGTTTGAGCACTGGCCTGCTAAACCCAGGGTTGTGAGTTCAATCCTTGAGGGAGCCATTTAGGGATCTGGGGCAAAAATCTGTCTGGAGATTGGTCCTGCTTTGAGCAGGGGGTTGGACTAGATGACCTCCTGAGGTCCCTTCCAACCCTGATATTCTATTATCTATTTATTATATTCACTGCCTTGCCTTCATTATATTCTGCCTATATTCAGCAGTAAATATAAGGAACCTACAAGCCTGTATCCTGTAAGACATTGGCTTCAGCCGTTAGCATAAGACTTGAGGCGTAGGAACTTTGGCACAGATCAATGACCTAATGGTCACCCCTAAGTTTTGGGGAACTGGAAATAAGAGTGAGAGGGGGGAATTTTGTCCATAATGACATCAGCCAACCACAGGAACATGAGCTAACACCAGCTTTTGGATAGAACGTCCACAAATATCTGACCACAAGAGTGCCATGGCAATGGATTGACCTACATGATAATAAGTTGAGATCATTAATATGCTAACCTATAGGAGAATGACACATCAATTTTGATAGGTGAGGAAATACAAATAAGGAAGAGGGGAGAAACCCCAATGCATTAGACATAGTGGCGTTAGTGTAACATACTATAAAAGCTGTATCCCAGCCTGTGTGCGGGAGGAGAGAGAGATGTAGCCCTTGGGAGGTGCCAGAATAATGGCCACTGGTTATGATGAGGAAGGTGATGGGGAAGATGATGGCTAACATTTCAGGTTGTTCTGCAAAGGATGATGTGAATATATGGATATTCAGATGTACATTCTGTATTCTCTCTGTCTACCTGACTGAGTTAGAGTGTTTGTGACTGTGCTAAATGTATTAATAAATTATTGTAAATATAGAAGAGTTCTGCCTGCCCACCTAGCCAGTGGGATGGCTTGAAGTTAACAGCTAAAACAACATGAGTAAATGGATTTTAGTTCCCTACGCGTTATCAAACCGTTCTACGGTGGCGGAGCAGAAATTGAGCGACGAGAGGCTGCTAAAAATGTCAGGTGCTAGGCCAACATGGAAAAGGACAACCCTAGCTGTGTGTACTTACAATTGTAGGTCGCTGGCGAGGGAAGAAACGTTAAACCATCTGATGGAGGAGAAGAAAAGGATAAGATGCAATATCCTTGGTGTCAGCAAAACCTGACGAAAGAAGGAGTTGGAAGTCAACTGGAAGGATGGAAGCACTGTGAGGCTCAGAAAGGGAGATGGAACTAGAAATGTTGGAGGAGTCGGATTTATCATCAGTAAGGACTGGTCTTTGAAAGTCATACCATGCCAGCTAATAACATCACGTATTGGTGTGTTGCATCTTCAGATGGAGTCAAAAGCTACCCTTAAGGTCATCCAGGCCTACGCTCCCACAAGTGCAAGTGAGGACGAAGAAGTGGAAGAATTCTACCGAGAGCTCGAAAGAGCCCTCGCGCAAAAGTCCACTTACACTGTCACGCTGGGAGATTTTAACACCAAGGTCAGGCGAGGGAAAGCTGGTGAAAAGTTCATAGAGAGATACGGCAGTGGCGAAAGGAATGGAAGAGGAGAAAGGCTGGTAGCGATGGCAGAAATGAAAGAACTGTACGTGGCAAACACCTGGTACAAAAAGACCGCAAGAAGGTGGACGTGGATCGTGCCAAACGTGAAGAGCAAGAATAAAATCAACTATATTTTAGTCAATAAAAGGCACATCATTCAAGACATCTCTGTGGTGCAGCCTTTCAACACCAGCAGTGACCATTGCCTGCTTAGAGCGAAGTTGATTTTCGACGAAGCGGTGGAAAAGAAGGCGTTACAGATGGCAAACAGGAAACAGCGGCCGAAGACATTCAATGAAGCAAAGCTGAAGAAAGTGATTTCTGGGTTTGACTGGAGCCAGACGGAAAAGTGTGATTAGGACTATAGCATCTTTGCTGACAAGCTGAGACGTTGCAGAAAAGCAGCTGAAATTGAAAAGCTGAAGAAGGCGAAGGGAAGAATCTCGAATGAAACGAAAAGCTTGTTGGAGAAGCGGAGAAACATGAAAAGGAGCTTGGATAACAACCTCGAGTACTCCATTCTGTGCAAGCTTATACGGCGAAAACTGAAGGATGACTTTGAGAACTTCCGGAAAGAAAAGCTCCTCAAAACAGCTGAATTATGCAAGAGCCTCAAAACATGCAAGCGGGAATTGACGCAGTATAGATTGAGCGTAACAGCATTGAAGAACAAGGGCGGAGAGACAGTAATCGACAAAGCAGGGATGGAGGAGGTCTGCAAGGACTTCTATACAGAACTGTTCAAATCAAGAATCAACGTCCCTCTCCCAATGCTCCAAGAGTCAGAAGAACGCGTCCTCCCAATAATCGTCGGCGAAGTCCAAAGCACACTACACCAGATGAAGAAGGGAAAAGCTCCAGGCAAAGATGGAATAACCTGCAGGAGGCGAAAAACTTTGGAAGGCCCTCGCTTTAAGATTCAGTCAATACCTTGAAGAAGGAAAAATACCATCAAGCTGGAAGGAGTCGAATACCATCTTGTTGCACAAGAAGGGTGATCGAGAAAATCTTAAGAACTACCGCACTATATGCCTGCTCTCTCACATCTACAAGCTCTTTACAAAGGTGATAACAAACCAGCTCTCGCAGAGTCTGGATGAACAACAGCTGAGAGAGCAGGCAGGGTTTCGAAGAAACTTTAGCACGATCGACCATATATTTACCCTTAGCCAGCTCCTAGAAAGAGCGAGGGAATACAAACTCCCGCTGTGCATTGCTTTCGTCGACTATGAAAAGGCCTTTGATAGCATCGAGTTTAACACGTTATTAAAGGCGCTCACAGAGCAGGGCATTAACACACAGTACATCAGTTTGTTGAAGGAAGAGAATACTGGATGTACAACAGACATTACTCTCCTCGAAACTTCCCTCCACATCCCAATCGAGAAAGGGGTAAAGCAAGGAGATACGATTTCACCGAAATTATTCACCGCCTGCCTCGAAATGGTTATGAACAAGATCAATTGGAGGAGTGGTGTCAACATAAACGGAGAACGATTATCTCATCTCAGATTCGCGGACGACATCGGACTAATTGCCAAAAGCACCAACCAACTGCAGAACATGCTATGAAGACTCGACAAGAAAAGCAGTCAGGTCGGCCTGAAAATGAACCACTGCAAAATGAAATACATGCGATCAGACATCTTACAAAAAGCCCGAATAACGGTAACAGGAGAAGAAATCGAAGAAGTGGAACAGTACATATATTTGGGCCAAGAAGTGAATATGCGCCAAGATCTAAACGGAGAACTCTCGCGAAGGATTCGGGCAGGATGGTGTGCGTTTAATTCCATCAAGGACATCCTCAAAGGAAAAATTGACAAGACCACACGTACAAATATCTTCAATTCAACAGTGCTGCCAGCCATGCTGTATGGCAATGAAACGTGGGCACTGACGAAGAGAGAAGAGCAGTGGCTGTTGGTGGCTGAAAGGGCAATGGAACAAGCTATGTTGGGAATTTCCCTTATGGATCCCAAATGAAATGATCAGAGAATGCAGCGGTGTGAAAGATATTGTAGTGGAAAGCAGATATAACAAGATGCGATGGGAGGGCCACACAGCACGGCTCACGGACAATAGGTGGACCGCAATCATTGCTGAGTGGTACCCGCGACAACAGAAAAGACCACCTGGTCGGCCTCCAAGAAGATGGGAAGATGACATTGTTAAACGTCTCGGACCAATGTGGAGAAGAAAGGCAAGAGTGCGAGAAGAATGGCGGACATGTTGTGATCAGCTCAGTCTTAACAACAGCCGAAGACCGATCGATCCAGGTGATCCAGGTGATAGAAGAGTTCCTATAGTGCGAGTGTTGCAACTGTGCACATCGCGGTTCCCAAATATATAGTAATTTTAATAATACTGAGCCTGATCAACCCTCAAAGTGATAACTGAGAATTCTTAATTAATCAATATAATTAATACATAATCTATAGATCAGGCTACATTGTGTCCTTGAAAGAGTGTAAACAAATTTACCAAGAACCACCATCAGTGTTGTCTAGCACAAAGGTTGCACATATGAGGCAGCATCTCAGGATATAAACACTGAGAATTTTCTAAAATTCATCCTAAGAAAAGTTTGGCAAATACAGATTCTACCTTAGAGACTCAAATCTTATTATATGTATTCCAGTACTGCCTAGAGGCCTCATCTGAGATCGGGTCCCCATTGTGCTAAATTCCTGTACATACACGTGGTCAGAGACAGGCCCTGCCTGCAACGTGTGTGTAATACTCACTAGTTGTCAATGGCAACATTAAATTTAAAGTGGCCAAGTCTTCCGGGGTTGTTTTTAGCTAGAGGTCCATGGGCAGAGGCACCAAGTCACGAGGGGAGGCAAATGTGGTGGTAGCAACTGTCTTTGCAGACTAAGAATCTGTATGAAGCTCATAAATGACTGAGACATGGCAAGTATGAATATCTGCACTATGGAAGCACCTCATGCCATAATCATTATAACTCTTGAGTCCCCACTTACCCTGGCTGGAAACATTCATGCAGAAATAAATCCCATAGATCTGGTACACGTACAGGGTTCCCGGTTTCATGAACATTGCTGCATTTCTTGCAGTTTGCTTCCCTCCCTTTGAATGGGAAGCTGCATCTTCCCCACCCAGATATGCCTCCGTTTCCACAATCCTTCCCCGGAGTTCTCTGCCATCGGGAAGTTTATGAACTAAAATCTGAAAGACAGGTCAAAAGTGTGTGTTAGTGAGTCCCAAGGTAAGGAACCCTTTAGTTAGGTCAACGTAGCTACATCAGTCAGCGATGTGAAGAAAACTCAACCCCCTGTCCCATGCAACTATGCTGACCTAACCCTCAGTGTAGGCGCAGCTATGTCGACAGAAGCTAACTTGTTGTAGGAACACTGTTAGCTAACACAAAGTGAAAAACCCCTTCCATTGGTGTAGTCTGCACTTGCACTACAAGGCTCTGCTGGCACAGCTACGCCAACGTAACTATGGCAGAATAGTCCCTGGAGTGTAGACACAGCCTTGGTCACAAGAAAAAGCATGAGAAGTACAGAAATGTAAAGACTCATGGATTATCACACAGCATAATGGGTGCTTCTCCATCATCTCCCATCGAATGCTCTGCAAACCAATGTGAGCTCTTCCAGCTCCCATCCGGTGCCACACCTCAGTCCAAGGATCCAGACACTTACCTATCAAAATGCTGGAGGGAACAAAAGTTCCATTTTTCTCAATGTGACTGTATCATGCAGTACAAATTTATGGTGTTACATAGGCATAAAATAAGGTCATTTTTTCCAGCCTGCCCACTTGTTTTTTGTTCCACCCAACATGTTTATTGGCTGAAGCAAAGAGTGCCACCTGTTAAGTCACTGACACTGACTCTAAATCACAACTTTAGCACATCATTACATGCGTATTATTTAATTCAGAGGAAAATATGACAACAAATATGATGAAATAACTTCCTCATTGGACACAGTCTTACCAAGACTAGTACCAAGTCCTGGTCCCCAGCTGGGCACGTAATCATAATCAGGGTATTATTAATACTTTTGTAGTTTCCACAATACATAACATGCAGCAGAGAGACTCTGGGCAACATCCTGACAAAACTTCGCTATTGAAACAGGCTCCCTGCTGCTGGCACTTAGGTAAATAATTAAATGTAGGTGGAGAAATAGAGAATGGTGAAAATAATTTTAAAACAAGAGAAAGAGAGAAACAAAACATAAGCAAAATCCATACACACTGTTTTTTGTGGTTTGACCTAATGTTGTTTCCAGACATCTTGTTTTATTTAATGTGTTTATGAAATACTTCAACGTAGCCTCGTTTGGGCACAAACTCTCTGTTTAATTATACTACATTCTGCACTCCCATATTTAAAAACAAGTGGTTTTGGAATGACCCTCACAAAGCAGAGAGCTTAATTCCTGCCAGATGCTTGCACTGGATTGCTAAAGCAATTGTTGGCCTGATCCAGTAATGGATTTGCCAGAAGTCTGCATCAAACACTACAACTGTTGCATTTTAGAATTTGTTTTTAACAACTCTCGAGTTCTCAACAGTATCAGAGAAATTATTGAGTTTACCATTTTCAATCATGAAATATGCACAGACAGGCTTCAGAAGCATACTAATTTTTTGGCCAGTCTGAAGTCATGATCTGTGAATAATGACAGTCGGCTTTTATGCTCCAAAAGCATCAGACACACATGGCTGACTTTCTCTTTTTAACAGAAGAAATGCTGAGGATCGAACTGTGGTTTTAAGATTCACACAGCCATTTCCTTGATTTCTCAGCTACCCCAAATGTGCACAAAGGAAGCCACTCAAGACATACATCCCTCTTCCACTGATGATTAGTAAACTCCATCTGTATTTTGTCCTCCATTACACCAAAAACAATTCACTGAAGTAGAATAAAGACAAGGGTTTCTCCTAGTGGAAAAATAAGCAAATGCCCTTAACTATCCTCATTCACTAGTACAGGGGTCTCAAATTCAAATGACCACGAGGGCCACATGAGGACTAGTACATTGGGCCGAGGGCCGCATTTACTGACACCTCCCCCCGCCGCCCTCAGCCCCGCCCCCACTCCACCCCTTCCATGAGGCCCTGCCCCTGCCCCGCCTCTTCCCACCCCTTCCCTGCCCCCATTTCAACCCCTTCCCCGAAATC